>JBAHVQ010194595.1:0-14127 GCA_036872915.1 Nanipora kamurai
CAAAAAAACTGAAACTGTTATTGTTCATGTTGTAAATATGAAGCTAATTTTTCTAATAAAACTATAAAAGTTAACAGAAACTGTGGTATCGAGAATGATATTTCAGATAGATCCTTATGTCCTGCATACGGCACAACTAGCAAAGCATGTGGGAAGGAAAATCATTGGAAAAGAGTGTGTCGTTCGAAGACAAAGAATCAGAATAGTTCCGGAAATATAGAGGGAAGACACAAAAACCAAGATAAATTGAGAAACAAGCAAAAGAAGATTGACGCCATCGAGACGGAGAATAGAGACACCAGTGGTGGATCAGTTATATTTTGATACCCTGTCGATTAATCAGATGTCAAAGAGCAACACCCAAGCACTGATCCAAGTACAAGTGAATTTATCTCAAGGTGCCAAGCCTTTGTGGTGCAAAGTGGATACCGGCGCAGAAAGTAACGTCATTCCTGTAGAAACATATAAGAAGCTGCATCCAACCTTACCATGTAATGCCAAAGGTATACCCATGAATCTAACACCTTCTAACACAGTTATCACTGCTTATGGTGGTAATTCTGTCAGCCATTTTGGAATTTGCGTCTTGAACTTGTCATATGAACAACATTTTAAACCGTATGTTTTGCACGTGGTTGACACTGTTGGACCTACAATCCTCGGGTTGCCTACATGTACTGATTTGAATCTGATTACCCTAAACTATAACATTACCATTCAGTCAAATAAACCACAACCACTAGGCCCTAAACCGTCATCAACTGGTAATTCAGCTGCAAAAGCAAACCTTGTCAAGCAGTATGGCGACTGCTTCGATGGAATTGGGTGCTTCCAAGGAGAATTCCACATCAGTTTCGATCCTTCAATAACCCCTGTGGTACACCCTCCACGTAGAGTTTCGGAAGCCCTTAGGGAACCTCTTAAGAAAGAACTTGATTCTTTGGTTGAACAAGGAATTATTGCCAAGGTGGAGAAGCCTACGGATTGGGTCAACTCGTTGGTTTGTATCACAAAGAGTAATGGCACCCTTCGGCTGTGTTTGGAACCGAAGGATTTAAATCGTGCGATCAAACAAACGTCCTCACCATTTCACTCCAACCCTCGAGGACGTTCTCTCAAAGTTGAATGTTGCAAAGTGTTTTTCTATCCTTGACGCACGCAGTGGTTACTGGAACATTAAATTGGACAAAGAGAGCTCACACTACACAACCTTTAATTCATCTGATGGGAGATATACATTTCTTCGCTTGCCATTTGGGTTGGTATGCGCACAAGATATCTTTCAACGAAAAGTCGATGAAACCTTCAGTGGTCTAGCTGGTGTGACCGGAATCGCCGACGAAATCATAGTGTACGGCTACAAAAGTAACCATAGCGACCATGATGAGAATCTGCATGCGGTCATGCAGCGTGCTCGTAAAACAGGTCTGAAGTTCAACATCGAGAAATGCCAAATTCGATGCAATTCTATACCTTTCTTTGGTCATGACAAGAAGAAAGTTGAGGCTATTTTGTCCATGGATCCTTCAAGCAACGTTGCTGACCTACGAACATTCCTCGGCATGGTGCAATTCCTAAGTCGTTTCGTACCAAATTTGGCAACGTGGGCAGCAGACCTATGGGCGCTAACGAAGACCACAAGTGGATTTGTTTGGAGCCCTGAACACCAAGCCGCAGTGGAGAGAATCAAAAAAGAGATTACTTCTCCAAAGTCCCTGCAATATTTCAATAGCTCAACGTCAGTTACAATTCAAGTGGGTGCAACGCAGCGCGGTATAGGAGCCGTCCTCCTCCAAGATCAAGGTCCAGTAGAGTTTGCAAGTAAACTTCTTACAGAGACGAAGACTCGATATTCTAATATTGAACGAGAGAAGCTTGCTGTTCTTTTTGGTCTCGAGAAGTTCCACTATTATCTATATGGTAGACCTGTTATTGTTTACGCATCTTGCCAACGCACCACCTCGTATCTCTCGAATGATGCTTAAAATCCAGAAATATAATGTACAGATCAAATATGTACCTGGCAAGGACGTAGCAGTAGCTGATGCCCTATCGAGAATAAGTTCCTGTTGTGGTGACACCCTTCCTGGTCTCGATGTCACTGTCCACGAAGTCCTCTTAAGTCTCAATGTTAGTCCTACGCGAGTACCCCAGATTCAAAAGGAAACCATCAAGGATACAACCTTGAGTGTCCTGTGTAAGACCATCCGAGAAGGATGGCCAGAGAAAAGGTCAGAATGTCCAGCATACCTCCATCCATACTGGAACTATCGGGACGAGTTGATTGTATCAAATGGTCTGATATTGAAAGGCTCGCACATCGTAATTCCTAAGTCTTTGGAGCCAGAGGTATTGCAACAGCTACATTATACTCATCAGGGCGCCGAAAAATGTAAGCTGAGAGCGAAAGGATCAGTATTCTGGGTAAATATTAATCGAGATATTGAAGAGATGGTCAAGAGTTGTTCACCCTGTCAACAATATCAAAATTTGAATGCCAAGGAACCTCTTGTGTCACATGAAATACCTCCACGACCTTGGCATACTCTAGCCTCAGACATATTTCACTGGAACAATGCTGATTATTTGCTAGTCACAGATTATTATAGCAAGTTCCCTATCATCCGCAAACTGCCAAACCTCCAATCATCGACTGTTGTTGCAAACCTTAAAGCTATGTTCGAGGAACATGGTATTCCAAGCAAGATGGTTTCCGACAACGGCACACAGTATTCTTCCTCTACCTTTCAAGAATTTAGTCGTTCGTATGGTTTTACACACGTTACAGCCCTATTTACCCTCAATCTAATGGTCTTAGTGAACGGGCAGTGCAGACAGTGAAACGACTGTTGCAGAAATGCAAGGAATCTAATCTTGATCCTCACTTAGCAAAGCTGTGCTTACGGAGCACTCCCCTGAGCCACGACCTTCTATCACCTGCAGAGCTATTAAATTCCAGAACCTACCAAACCAACCTACCAGCTGTATCAAGCTCATTTTGTTGTCGACAAGAACGATTGTCGATTAGAACGTCGACAAGACCAACAAAAGATTCTGTATGACAAGTCTTCCAAGCCTTTGCCTACACTTCCAGAGCGTAGTCCTGTTCGTCTATTTGACCCTGGGTCAAAAGTCTGGCAATCTGGTACTATACAAAGTGTCGCATCTTCTCCACGATCGTATGTGGTGGAAACAGAAGGTGGTTCTCCGTTGCGACGAAACCGAAAACATCTTCGTCCAACTGGAGAAAGTTTTAGTGATGGTAGTGAAATCCAGCTCGGTAACAACATTCAACCAGAAGTTTGTACTACAAGTAAGAATTTACAATCTGATCAAGATACAATTAATCAGATGTTAACTAGTGAAGATCCTGTTGTTCAAAGTACAGTGAATGTGGCAGTTATTCCTGAGCTTCGAAGATCAAGTCGAAGAAACAAAGGAAAAATGCCGGATAGACTGAACTTGTGAACATTATCTATTGCTATATTACTAGAACAGTGTCATAGTTAACTTGAATCTAATCTAGATAATACTAATCGAAAATTTTTTTTATATAGACAGTAAAGTTTTCTTTTAGAGAGAAGGAGATGTTGTGATCTGCATGTACGTCACATCCGGTAGGCTCTATAGGCTATAAAAAACGTCATGCAATATCCTATTCTAGCTCTCTACTTGTAGTGATTGAATACATCAATTAGATTTTTATTTATTGAACTTCGTGTTGTTCTTTTATCCGCCTTGATTGAACCCAAACTTACAACATGCTAACATACAGTACTTGAAAGCAGGATCTGACTGTAACATTCTCGCGTACTCGAAGATACTGCTTTTTCTTACCTTTACTCTCATTCGCTTCTGGACGTGTCTCGCAAGCTTAATATCTTCTCTTTGCTAATCTGCTTTCCGGTTTTCTGATGTCTTCGCTTACCAACTTTTGTCGCTTTCGTTCTCTCCTTTCCCGCCATCTTCCAGCTCTTTCTTCGTCGGTTTGTTTCTGATTAGTTGGTTTTGGAGGGCGTTGATTGGTTGGTTTTGTTCGGTGTTCCTATTGCTGGCTTCTGATCCTCTGAAGACGTTCAACAACACCAAAACAGCAACACCAAACTTAGATTAAAGTGGTGCGAAAGTTCGCGTTGACAGTTAAGGAAATAAATCCATTGTCAAACAATTAGTGTTCGTAATAAAGAGGTTTTTGCCTTCTTACGGTCGAGATAAAGCGACCGTTGTCCGTATTAGAGTGTGTCCGTATTACGGAGGTGATTTGTTAAGTAATTTGTTAAGTGGGTATTTTGCCGGGACCGAGCTACGTCTCCTTAATAGAGAGATATCCATATTATAGAGATGTCCGCACCGACAGATTCGACTGCAGTGAGAAAGCCAAATAAACATGCATATAATCAACTGATTTTATTTTTTGGTATATTCTCGCACACTTGGCGACAAACTCATCTCAAAAATTAAAATCGCTATTAATTTAGTGACATAAACAGAATGAACGCTTTGAGTCTGATAAAGGATTTAACAACGCGAGTGAAGCCTAGTCTCATGACTCACCCACAATTACATGGAAAAAAATAGGTATGGAATGGTACATGCGTCTACAGTATTGGACATGCACGAAAGTGAAAGGAATGTCGTTCGATATATTCACTAACTATCGAAGTATTTGTACAATCATAAGATCCTTTAGTTTCAAATTCTAGGTTGTTCTTCAGCCTTGACGAGGATGGAAAGCCTTGATACCATGATCACACTCAAAATTTTTTGCTTGTTAATCGAGAGTGAACACATCTGCAAATTTCGTCTTGCTCTCACGATTTGCAGCCTGTTCGGCTGCGGGAAATGAACCGACAATGTTTTGATAATTATGTAGACAAGCTTCATGTCTGCGGTTAGTGTATAAAATAACTACAATTGACGTTTTCCTTCTTGGAATGAGTTCACTTAAGAGTAAGCAAGTATCCGTCTTTCCATCCAGTAACATACAAATACACTAGAAATATGACTTTTTAATGACTTCGTTTCAACTTTTGAGTGATATCTCCAAACGCACACACAATAATGCCGAGACGAGAATGTATCAAATACAACAACAGAGGCTCCCGACATGAAACAAACGACAACGACGTTTTCAATTAGAAAAGATAAGCCCATTTAGTCTTTAACTTGTAGATTATAGTATGGTCGAGATAGTCTTAGCTTAGAAATTGACAGAAATGGAATAGCAACATACCGAACACGAAACGTTTTTATGAGTAGCTATGCCGCAAAGGTTGGTCGTAAAATTCTGGTGTTTATTGGTAACCCCCTGGTATTACGTCACAAAATGTCATCAATTTGTGCCACATACATAAATAGTCCGCCGCTCATGACATAGCATGCTACTGTTGCCGTGCAACAGTAGACGGAAGAACGTAAAAAGCAAAGAAAGCGTTGGTCATTAGAAATTAAGACGTGCACTCATTAGCATAAAATGAATATTCGGCTTCCCAAGAATTGAAGTTTACTAAAAATCACTTTTGTTACCATTTTTTCCGCAGTCTATTGAGTTCCTAAAACGTTTTGTCACAATCACAGTTTGTCTCTCACCCACTATCCCTTACAAGAACTGCCCACTAACCCATACTGACTACACTAATTACTATATAAAAGGTTCAGATTAATTTGGTTACGTCATAGTGACAAATTCCACCTAAATCATTCCACTCCCCTAATGTACGCTAAGTGCATTTTTTACTACACCCACAGGCTCCGACTAGCATGCGATAAGTGGTTATCCCACTCTTTTCATATGAAAGCAGTACGATAACTAGTTAACACACTTATTTTGTAAGGTAATCACACTCCTAAATACTGAGCTGAATATAAGCATTTATCGCTTCTGTTGACATAATAAATTGTGGGTGTGTCATGAGATAGATGTAATACACAAATATGGCAAACGTGGGAGCCTTATGTAAACCAGCTCATATGCAGCTCAAAACAATAAGTGATTTCCCTTTATGTTAAAGTAACTGGAGTTATTCAGTCGGATTACTGGTATAGAAAAATAGGAATATTGAACCTTATTACCATTCCTCTCGTTCGCGCGGTTGCCCTAACCTACTAGTGTTAGTTAATCCAGTTATTTGTTACGCTTCGTGCAAAATAGGCCCTCTCCTCTATACATCTAACACTGTTTTATGTTTCCCGCAGTGTGTACCTTTCGTGTTACATGAGAGTTTAGAGGTCTGGGAGGTAGCCTGACATGTGTATATAAGAACGTAATTTAGATAGGGGTTAGGATCAGTTTACTCGCGCACGCTGGTTGTGAACGAGCTAAGTAAGACCTATATATTTATACTTGGTTAATAAATTTTTAAACATTTCGCTATTGGTTACTAAATGTAACATGATTCTACAATACTTAGTGTATTCTAAACATGATATAACATCTTCCTCATCATTACAGAAGATAAAATAACTGAATATCAACCTGTCTCTATTTAAGTAGTGATTAACTGGTGTTTTGTTCAACGCACTTTTACAGCAATTTACATATGTTGTGTAACCTAACGGAGAAACAAATTTGAGAGCTTTAGGCTAATCTAGTAGATAAAATCATCGCTTGTAGATCTGAGGACTCTTCCACTCCTGGTGGTACGTGGTTCGTTGCCTGAATTCGTTTGGATTGTTCGGGTTTCTCCTTGTACCTGTGCTAGTGGTGTGTCAGGAAACTGTGTTACAGGATTTACTTGACTTGCAATGTCCATACGATCATTTGCTCCAATGACGGTACGATTATCAGTGGTTGGTGGGAGGTTTATGTCTGAATAGTCATCGGTCCGTGCCGGTGGTTCTCATGAACTTCTTAGGTATCGCCTGTTTCCTCCTATATTTTCAGCCATCCTCGGTCCTCACAAGGTAGGAGCGTATATTCACTTGGTTGTCGACGGTAGCCTTCGTCCAATCCTGACCCCTGACTGTTGGTCTTGTGCGCACCTCTTTTTTAATTGGCGGTGATTCTTTGGTGCCTTTGTTGTAGTATGATGCATGTGCTTCGGTTTGCGCTTGCAGTGTCTTTCTTTAACATCAATTGCTGTAGCAGGTTGGAGTAACTCATCGTTGCGGGAAGTCTTGTTCTGGTTCGCCGGCCAAATAACCTCTGGACTGGGGAAGTACACAATCCTTCTGTGGGGGTATTTCAGTGACCTAATAATGCCAAATAAGGATATGAACCAGCTTCGTATGCCTTATTCAGAATGTTCTTTACTGTTTTCACGGCACTTTCTGATTTACCTTTAGACTGCGGATATCCGAAGGAACTTGTTTTATGCCTACATTCATATTTCTGTGAAAAAACGTGGAACTCTTGGGAGTCAAACGGTGGGCCATTATCTGAAGTAAGTTCCTTGGGGATACCACGGCAAACAAAGTGTGCCTTCAGGGTCTTAATGACCGCTTTCCCCCTTGTTTGTTTCAGCTTGTCGACTTCAAAGTAACCCGAGTAATAGTCTTCACATACAGGGTAGTGCTTACCTTCGAAGATAAATAGATCCACTCCTACTTTCTGCTATGAATGTTTCGGCATTTCATGGGATATCACTGGTTCTCTGGCTTGTTGTGCTCGATATTTGTTGCACACTTCACATTTTACAATGTAATCTTCCATTTCTTTATTCATGTTTGGAGTAAAAACTGTTCGTCGTGCTCTCCTAAGGCATCCTTGCATTCCTAAATGGCTTAAGTGATTTTTTTCTTGGATCTCAGATCTTAGGCCACGAGGGTTGACCACTCTCTCGCTACTGACTATAATTCCACTTTGAGATGTCAGCTGATCCCTGGGGTTAAAGTAATCTTTTATCTCTTGCGGTGTTTCTTTTGTTGTTTCTGGCCAATTAGTCTTGATGGTTGTTCGCAAGGTGATCATAGCAGGATCTATTTCTGTGGCTTGTTTTAGCTTTTCCAGGACAGTTTCCGTGATTGAAAAGTGTGTGGTTGCATTTATCCTCCCTACTTCCTGCTCTACCACACTGTGAAATACCTGCTCTCTTATCCTCTAGTCTTTTGTTTCGTGGCTGATGAATAATTGGCTTAGCGTATCGGCTATGTACATGGTTATACCCCTCTTGTATTTCACATCCAAGTCAACTTTTTGGAGGCGCGTTAGCGTTCTCTGCAATCGCCAGTGAGCATTCACGAGGTTCTTTTTGAAAATTGTTTCAAGGCTCGTGGTCGGTCTGGACAAGGACCTTCCTGCCATAAACATAGCTCTCGAATTTCTCAACTGCAAATACTATTGATAGAAGTTCTTCTGTCTGTGTGTAGTTTTCCTCGGTTTTCGTCATGGACCTTGAGGCGTATGCTACAGGGTGGTCATTCTGAATAATGCTTGTACCAAGACCATTCTGCGAGCCACCACACTCTGCACTGTTTCTTGATTTGGGTGAAAGTACTGGAGGACTGGTGCAGAAGCCAGAATGTTCTTGGCTGCAGTGACGCTTTATCCTTGGACTTGTTCATCCAACATGAACTCTATATCTTTCTTGTGGAGATCACTGACTAGAACGGTAACTTGGGACAGATGGGGTACAAATCGTTCCAGCTATTTGACCATGCCAAATACTCGAAGGACTTCTTGGTTGTCTGTTGGTGGTGGCATCTTTCCATTGGCCTCAGTTTTGCTTGGGTCTGATTTTAGGCCTTCGAAAGATATATGTCCAACACAAGGAACCTCTCTTAGCCTCAGGTGGAGCGTGTCCTTGTTCAACTTGATTCGCCTTCTTCTGCATCCCTTGAGGAGGTTTAGGATGTTTCGGTCATGGTCCTCCAACGGTTCTTGATCTGTGTCTACCAGTCCATATACAAGGATATAATCAAAGATTACCTTGTGCGTTCTAGATCCTCTAAGGCTTCGTTTAATCGTCAAAGGAATTCCTCTGGGGCAGGTGTTTATTTTCTTGTTTGCCAATCATTTTAGTCCTATTTGAACTTTTCCTTGACCACCATTGGTGGCTTCCGTGGGGTTACTGGACTAGAGGAACGTCACTGTGGACTGTCAGGTGTAGGTGACCTTCTAACTTCCCTTCACCATAGGAAACATCATTGAAGTTGAACGCAATGTTCTGTATTATGAGCTGTCGTCAGTTTGCATATTCTTCATGCATTCTAAGCCATGATTTTACAGGGTTGACTGTGATTAACTGCATTTTTCAATTGTTCTGACTCCTAAGATTGGACAGCAGTTGTTCTCAGGGACAATTTGGAACTCAACACTGTAGTTCTTGTTAGTCTTTGAATTGGTGACATGAAATGGTCTTTTTCCAAGGGATGGCTACATGTTTTGTTAAACATGATTAATCTTACACTTGTTTGATTCAATTCTTTCATTTCTAGGTAGCTGGACTTCTGTAAACTTTTGCTGGAAGTATATTTACAGTTTCTCCGCCGTACATTTGACACTTTACTTCGTGGGTGTTGACTTTCATTGTTGCAAAGAATTTATTGGGATACTTCTGGTTTCTTTTTCCCATAGAAAACACTTGCTTTCCATTGCAGGGGTTAGCTTGATCTTTCTCTTCCACCATCGTTTGACACTCTTCCTCTGAAGAACTTTCTGAATAATTACTCTCTACCATAAACGTAGTATGAAGATAAGAGCCCACCTCAAAATACTTAAGAGTAACGCCATAGAGAACTTTAAGACAATATAAAAGTTTAAAACATGTTTACTAACGGCTAACCAACAAGACCACTAAACCCATGCTGAATACTAATGACAAGCGATGGTGATAATCGAATAGATTATAATCAGAATCATTCAAGTGTTTGAGTATAAACTAATTACTTTGCAGCAGTTCTTAAACCAGCGTTTCGGTTTCAAACACGGTGGAGTACTTTAGTTAATAGGACTCCAAGAGCACTCCAAGTCCTGACACGGTCGCGATGGTCCTGTAACTGTAAATAGTAGTTACTTTCATCCTACTCATCAGCACTACACTGATGAGACCCAAAAGGTCGAAACGGTTCTGTCTGTAGTTATACACATATATATATATAGATATAGATATAGATATATATTATTTATTATATGGGAACGTTCGTTTTCCGGTCTGTACGCAAAATGACGCACGGTGATTGGCCACCTAGCTGTGCAATAAGTTTTTCGTACAGACCGACTAGCAGTTTGAGGCACGAAATGTGAGTTCCTTATCCAATTGATACATTTTCTGGCCATATAATAAATTCCTTATTAACCTCGTACGAAATCCTTGAGCAAATACTTTCCCGTCCAGACCTCACACTCGGTTAATATGTAATCAATATATACATACAAACGCAAAGCGAGATTTTTACCGCCTTTCCACCTCGCGGGTAAATGGACACAGGCAGGTCGAAATTAGTACCCTTGCACACTCGGGCCTTCGGAGCGGGTGGATCGGGGATAATACAACTTTTTTCTTCTTATTAATTTTAAATAATAAACAATCGTTTAATAGAAAAGCCATACAGTAGGTACTTCAAGATCACCGAGTTGTTGTCGATAAATAACCCTAGAAATTAATGGGGGTTAGCAAATTGTCACGGAATTATTTAATTTATTAGATACAAAGACACTTGTCCTACCAGGATTAGAAAAAGTCGCCTGGGAGACGAATAGCCAGAAATGGCATTACTATGAATTAGTCTCTGTCAATCCAGTCAAAGAAAATGAATGATTAATTTATTAGCATTTGTATTAGGCTGATAAAAATTAGCATTTAAACCTCTAATATAGGAAAGAAAGACTGAAAAATAATTAGACATTATTTCACGCTGCTATGGCTTAAAATGTTTTGAACGTAGCTTACAAAACTACCGTTCATGACCCAACGTTTCGACATCCCTGTCTAGTGTCTTCATCAGAGGTGACTGAACTGAACGTGAGGCCCCTATTTATATCCTTAGAGAACCATCGATAACGTTATCTATTAATGTGATGCAAATAGGCATCCAGTAATAAACCACCGTCATCGCGATTCAATGGAGCGGGATAAATTCGAGTTGGCCAAGTTTATCAAGAATGTTACGCTCAATGTAAAGGAAGAATTGGCGAAACCATGTCTGATTATTCACCTGGCTGCGTTGGGAATTTGTTCACATACTGAAAATAATTTCCACAATAGCAATTTGAGAATTTCTTACTATTTAAACTTCAAACGTTTGTTAAAGAGACCCTCGTTCCGTCTTTCTACAATGCATATGTCAGTATTAGCGTCTTCCAAGGCCAAGGTCTGCAGTACTATACGGTTTCGTCTCTGATCTCCGAGGCGAATCTGGTCCTGTACATACACTTCTATTAAGGCGGTGATTTTTTTTTTAAATATCTTCTGCTTTGACTTGCAAATAATTAAATTTCAAACGGAACAAACCAGGGCATCAATATGTTCATTTTGTTTAATGGGAATGAATCAATCGTGACGACCATATTATGCAAGCTCGTCCACATTTCCCGTCAATTGCTCCATTTGATTTTGCAAATTAACGATTGACTTCCTGAGAATAAACTGATTATTTCGCAGTTCTTAAGCCAGGGTTACAGTTTCTAACACGGCGGAGCACTATAGTTAACAGGCCTCCAAATTTGCTCCAAGTTCTTACACGGTTGCCTCATGTTTTATATCCAAGAAAGCACTCCTACCCGGTTTTTAAATATTACACACAAACCTAAAGCGAGATTTTGTCCGCCTTGTCACATCGTGTGTAAATGGACCCATGTATGTCGAGATTGGTACTCTCGCCAGCTCGAGCCTTCCGCCCAAGTGGGCTGGGGGATAAATGGAAGATAAGGTGGAAAATAAAATACACGCCCCCAACGTATCAAAAAACAGATCTAAAAAAGAACAGATAAAGAAGTTTATGACTCACCTATAATTTTCAGTTCAGTTTCATTTTCTCTTCCAATTTTTCGAATGACATAATTGGCTTCAATTTGATAAATTCTAGCTTGAGAAATCGATAAATTTCTGATAACCAAGGAATAGTTGCTCAATTGACCTCCTGTTCCACCAACTGTGCAATTCGTCACAACAACACTTATTTGGCTTTTTGAGAATAACGACTTATGAACTGAACCACTAGGAAGTATTTCCGTAGAGCTGCCTTTCACCGTTGCAATGGCAAGTTCATTAACAAGTTTACCGACAGGATATTTTAGGTAGAATGTAACAGTCGGTTTAATATTTGATAACTCTGCAGGAACGCACCAAGAGAAAACTACACTGGAACCAGTCAAACGATAAACCACTTTAGGGGGAGCCTTGTAAACTTGTCCGTCTAAGAGGAAAATTGCAGTATTAACAAACGATAGGAATTTAGGAAAAATATTAACATTAATATTCTATCAAATTCAAATAGGTATCTCATGTCATCACAGCTAGTGGGCGTGTTAGTGATCATTCAGTCTGTCCTTTTGCTTTATGGACATTTGTGTACGGCTGATCTACTCAGATTGCATAGTAGCTGACCTTGTGAACGTCTCTTACTAGTTTTTTTCTCTTGTTCGAATCGACAAAGTGTGGTCGTCTTTCTGATCAGTTGTTCGATCATCATCCCATTACGTTTGGTGCCAAAGTAATCTTGCTTTTAATGCTATCAGGCATTCTACAAAAGCTCGAGCACTCGAACCGTCGAGTACGAAGACTCATTAAGCTACCAAGACTCAGTGAGCTAAGCTATAGGCTCGTCATATGAGCAATGTCATATGTTCGTCATATATGAGTTTGAGATTCGACCTCAAGCCACTCCTACCAAGAGCCATTGAGCGACAAGAGTAATAGGAATCATCATATTTAATAGAGTTCTAACGTTTCGTTGATAGTAACACAAAATATTCAGAGAATAATTTACATATGTCCTGAAAACTTATACATGTGGTTACAGTGTTGTCACCAATTATACATTACAAATATAAGACAAAACATATGAGTCTTGGTTGCTCAATGTTTAAAGCGTCTCATTGGTCATCAGAAGGTTGCAGGTTCGATTCCCGACTAGGGCTCAGAAATCGTTTTCCTGAGGTTACGAGCTTCACGAACGTTCATTGGTCGTCTGATATATACCAAGCTCCCACATGAACCAGATTAGCGTTTAGCATTTAGTATTTCCATCATTATTATCATACCGTGACTTCCTGTTAGGCAGTACATATGACGTACCTGCGCCTTAGATCACCAACTGAGTCTTGGTAGCTCAACGGTTAGAGCGTCTTACCGGTCATCAAAAGGTTACGGGTTCGATTCCCGTCCAGGGTTCAGAAATCATTTTTCTGAAGTTACGAGCTTGACGAACGTTCGTTGCTTGTTTGATATATACCAAGGTCCCACATGAACCAGACTAGCGTTCAGCACTTAGTATACTCTGTTTTAGTTACATTTTGGCTAAGTTTATTTGCTTTTAAACATTTATGATATTTTCAAAATGTTTGTTAGCAAAAGTTACTATTTCTCTAGTTGATGTTCCTGTAGTTGTAATGTTGGTATCGTTAGCATACATTGGAACAATACAACGTTCCAAAAAAATGTGGAAGGTCATATATATAAATGTGAGATAACAACGGTCCCAGGATCGAGCGTTTGGGAAGACCAAAACTTGGTGAACGTTCCTCTGACTGGGAGTCATCGGCACAGCATTTTTGTCGACTATCGTGCAAGTATGATCCAAGTAGGGGTCACTATTGAAAGTATAGACTATCGGCATTGCAACTTGTATGCCATTGCAATAGTATTGTGATAGTATTGTAACTATCGCGATAGTTTTCAGGGGAATTCAAACCCTCAAGCTTACATAAATGTCAATCAAAGACTTTAAACTAAGTTGTAGACAGAAAGAACCTGTAGATAAAAGTTGACAATTTTATATGGAATGAAATTCCACGGAAACAGCTTAGGGACACCGATAAATCTAAAACTATGATACATACGGTAAACGAATCACTGACTCAAATAAATTTAATTTAATTTTTATTTTTCACAGCGAAGAAAGTACAAATGCCGTCGACCCAAGAAGGATATGGGGAGATATCCGGTGACCTTATTCTAGTGTTATTGTTTTTAGTTTTTAACTAGAAAAGTTTTTGGGCTAATTGCATGTACCTTTTGCTGGCCACAA
>JBAHVQ010194606.1:0-14127 GCA_036872915.1 Nanipora kamurai
ATGCTGCAGGACACAGGAAACATTATTATCATTACTTCAAAGATTTGTCGGTTTTGCAACACAGGCTCATGTCAGAAAAGCACTGTTGTATGGATGGCACCCGGTTTCTTCATATGCCTATGAATAAATGTGCAAAAACCTTGCTATTCTAAAGCTTGCCACGCATTCTTCTCGCAGCTCTCTTCAACGCGCGTGGTCATTTTTTCTTCGTGGCAATGGAAGCATCAGCCTGTGCACAAATTGGCTCTGCCATTCGCTTTTGGCCCATTGAAATGCAAATGCCCGCATTTTCAACCTGTACATTTGCGGGCATTCATCCTCTTTGCATAGCATCCTGTGCTGCAGCCGTCACGTCCAGGCATTACTGTGCTGGTACAAAATGCTTGGTCTTCACGGCGCCCGCGATCAAATAGTCATCCGCTGTTTCCACCCGCGAAAGAGCGACGTATGCGGCAGCGCGGCACCCGGGTCGGTCCAGCCAGATTGTAATGTGTGATAAGGTGGCACCTTGGATCTTTTGGATAGTGGTGCCGTAGCCGATGCGAATTGGAAAGCTCGTGACGTTGCCGTGGCCCGCAACTTCTTCGGTGTACAGATGCACGGCCAATGATTTTCCCATTTTTGTTTGCACCCGAAGGCATTGATTGTGGACGTCGTAATCTTCCACAACAGCAGGCATTCCATTGACGAAGCCGTTCTCTTTATCCAAATTTCGTGTCAGGAAAATTCTCTCTCCGACATAGATGTTGTTGCTGGCTGGGTGTAGGACCCCCTTCTTCAATGTCCCATCTGCAAGATAATTTGTTTCGTTGGTCTCGTAGTCTGTTGGGATGCTACCTAAAGCTGCTTTGTGGCGGTCTTCGAACAACACCTGGACGGCAAGCTGGTTCACCACTGCAGTGGCCTTGCGTGTGCAAGTGACGATCGTTGTATCTGGATGCTTTCGCAGCAGTGTCAAAATGTCCCAGGCATCTGGAGAAGGGCTAACCCACGCGCGGTGACCGCGCAAGACCTGCCTGAGCTCTCGCTTGGTTGGGACTGCCGTGCGGAGTAAAGATAGCATCCTCTTCAATTCTGGGTCTTTGCACCTCACCTGCTCTCGGAAGTTCACGATCTTGACGCTTGCCTGCCATAGCCTGCTTTCGTCGCAGCGCTGCGCAGTTCGATCCACCACTGGCAGCTGCCAAAAGTCGCCCACGAGCAGCAAGCAAGGTAGCTTGTCAGCCGCGGACCACATCGCCGCCACCCGGTCAAACTGCACTGCTGTTAACATGGAGACCTCATGGGCAGATGACATTTAATGTTGGCGCATATTGAATGAAAATTGTTAATCGGGAAGCTTAGGTATACACTGTATATGTGTGTGAGTGTTCAAACATGCGCAAAGACGCGCGGGTTTCCCTTCTTGATCATTTTCCTAGCCTCGTCCAGGACAACCAAGTCGTATTGTGTGAAGATCCCAAGTGCTTCTGACAGGTCCTTGTGAAACCAAAGACCGCCGTGGTAAGTGTCCACGTCGATGTTGGGATGTTGTGCTCGCATCTCTGCTGCTAGCTGGCCGGTGGGCAAGACGAACAATATTCGAGCCCCCTTGTCCTGCCAGCGTCTTATTTGCTGGTGCACCACGAAGGTCTTCCCAGTGCCTGGAGGACCGCTGGCGAACAGCATCTTGTTGTTGTCGGCGGCATCGGCGACGATCTTTTCTATGTCCTCGTCCTCTTCTGCACGAGCTGCTTCGAGGGCACGCCTCACAAGTGGCGTCATGGAATCACGTAGCTTTTTCTGGGATGTCGTCAGGCGCAGCTTTGGTTTTGGCGTGTTTTCCTCAAATTTTTCTTCGGTGCTAACTTCAGATTCAACTTCGTCTTCCAGCATGAGCTCTCCATTCAGGTAACGCCGAACCAAGCTCCTTTGTGCCTTGATTTTGTGTAGGATGGTGTCCACCATTGCCCGGTTTTGCGCTTCCAATTCCATTTGTTGGCTGATGGCGGAATCGTTCTCCCAAAACCCAGGATCGGCAAGCAGCGCCATGGCGAAGTACTTGTAGTGCGACGGCACCTGTGAAGTCAACTCCTCAAGCTCGTCCTTCAGGTCCTCCAGCTGTCGGAAGGGCTTGTGCAAAACTAGCCACTGCCCGTAGTAGCGATCATTGAGCATGCTATATGTGCCAGCCGCTACCAACTTTTCTGCTTGAGGAGTGTAGTTGTTGGCAAACGTCTCGAGCTCAGGAATTTCTACCGGGCAGTCGTCTCTCGCATGATCGGCCAAGGAATCAACATTTTCGCCTTCCTGCGATCGACGTTTGTATCCTCGGATGAGATCGGCACACTGCTTCTTCGCACTCTTTTCAGACATGCCTCTGGCAATCAAGGCGCCCATGATGACTTGTGACGCATGCTGCAAGTGTTTCTCTTTGATGTGGCGCGCGATGTTCCCGGAGTCATTGCTTTTGCGCAGGAACTCAAGGAGTGGCATGTCATCATTGCGCCAAGCAGCATTTTCGTAATTTGTGATGGCCTTTGGCTTGTTCTCGACATCTGGCAACGGCACAAAGAGGTCGACCAGGGTTCCTTTGTAATCGACTTGTGGGAACCTTTCCTGTGCAAGGGTCAGCCACATCTCTGGTTCCAGTGGGTGGTAACTGAACAGAATGCGGCGAGCCACGCTGTAGTCCGAAGCGTGGTCGTTGAGCCATTCCTTATCCATGGAGTCGCTGAATTTGAGGGAGTACGTGGCGACGTAGCGGAGCACTGCGCCGTTGCCGTCGGGCTGTTGAACGTCTTCGTGGCATTTGGTCACCTCCATGGTCTTTGTGAAGTAGGGCCTAACGTGGAGGTCGTGGTCTTTCTGCGTGTGTCGTAGAAGCACCTTCTCTTCGACGTTGTCCCATTTGGATCTTTGTGTCCTGATGGGCAGCTTGGAGCTTGTGCGATCACGCTGTCCGTCCATCACCAAGCCATGTAACAGTGGATGCTTCTTCTTGCTGGGCACATGCGCAGACAGCTTGTGCTCCAGCCCGATAGCCTTGACGTTCTGCAAGAAATCCAAAGAATGGCTATGTGTTGTGCCTCTTCCGTGGTAGGATTTGGTGGCCTTTTTCCTCTTGCCATCTTGGAACTCAAGTCGGGTCACACGGCTCACCACAGTCTGAAGGTACTGCGGAGGGCTTGGTCCCAGCAAGTGCTCTTTCCATGACCGGTCGGAGCGCCCGGCGGAACCGCGGGCTCCCGAAATGAACGCTTTGTCCAGCTCCAACAGCACGTGGGCCTGATGCAAGGTCTCCGCTCCAGCCAGGTGCATTCGAGGATGGCCGGCCATGCGCTGTTCATGCATCACCCATTCATGGTATGGAAATGTCATTTCATAGGGTGCCCGGGTTCGGAAAAGTGTTGCATTGCCGCACTGGCGTTGCATATCGATGACGGCCAAGTGGCGGGTACGCCAATATTGGGGGGTCCACGGGCAGCTGCGCAAGACAAGCCGCAGCGGGACCTCAGTCTGGCGAGCGATGTTTTTCTTGGCACCCACTGTTGTCCACATGCTGAGATCGTAAATGAAATGCAGCAGGTCGTAGTCCGTGCCATATCCAATCAGAGGGGACATTACTTTGCGTATGAAGCTTCTTTTGATGCGGCCCAGCTTGCTGTGCTCAATCTTTGGTGCGTTGGCCTCATTCTCATCATCGTCTGCAGCGCTCGCTTCAGTCTCGGTATCAGTGCTCACCTCTTGGCGTTTCGCCTTGCGCTTTCTGCCTTGTCGACTTTCGTGCGCACCTCGAGACACTGTTTCACATAGGTTGCGATGCCAATATAGATGAGGCCATAGAGCACATTCAAGGCCTGACGTGGAGCACGTGTGTATTTTGTGGAGTTAGAGTGAAGCTTGTATACCATCTATGGCCAGCATGCTGGTTTTACTTACTTTGTGTGGCCCTGGCCTTCTTGCTCGATGAAGCGAAGCGGTCTTTTCCTCAGCTTTTCGTCAGCATCTTTGCCGTGGCGCCTCAGGAACTCTTTGTGCTTCTCGTAGAAGGCAAAGTATTCGCTCGCCCGACAGCGCAGCAAATGGTTGAGAGCACTTCGGGCAGCACGGCGGTCCGCTTTCGAGGGTAGCTTTTTGATTTTGCTCTCCACACTTCTGGAAGCCCACGCAAACGTGATCATAGCAGTGTGAACCCGATAGCCGTAGTCTGCGCGCACTGGGGAACCTCAGCCAGGAAAGTTCTGATATACCACATATGAAATATATGAGTTTTTTATCGCTATCGTCCTCGATTCAAAGCTAAATGAGATGAGCAAACTCTGTGCTTTTGCGACAAAACGTCGGAGTTCCTCGCCTGTGTCTATGTCCAAGGGCCTCAAAGCTTGGATGACATTCGGGGTCAGTGAACGCAAGGCAGCAGGGACATCTTCGATGGAAGGAACGTATTCATCATGTTTGCATGCAGTGCAGACTTTGGCAGAGATTGTTGGCTTGCTAACTCGTTTGAGGTCGACTGGCAGCAGATTCCGGGGCTGCAAGGAGTTGCATTTTTCACAGATCGCCCAAGAGCCTTGCTTGCACCACGCTTCCAGCATGCGAGCAGTAGGGTCTGATGGCGCGGGCAAGCCGGTATCGTTCGTGGCAACATCGGCCGACGGGCCGTATCGAGCCTTCACCTCAGTCAGCTCTGCTTCTTCTTGCTTCTTTGTGCCATGTTTGCCCTTGTGCTCTGGACACAAAACTTTGCGCCTGGCCCTTTGTCGATCTTGTCGCACCGCACTCTCGAACTTCTGCATCTCCATGTCATCCAAAGGTGCGCGCAGCAGTTGCCGCGCTGCAAGCAAATCTGTCCATTCTTGCTTGGGTCGAGTCAGCCCAAGTTTTGCCCTGAAACTTTGAGCAAGTTCATCTCTTTTCCATTGCGCTATCCTTCGAAGTGCCTCTTCTGCAACATCTGGGTCCATTGCGTGGAGTTTCTTGAGCACCTGCACCACTTTTGGACGAGCTGATGATAGAGCTTTCTCGAATGCAGCCAGACTGCAAAACATGCAGTGGGTTTCGCCTCGCTGTGGCTGCACGGCAGCTGGCTCTTTGCTTGTTGAGGTCGAGAATATGCATGGATTGTTTTGCTGCCCTAAGCATCTTTCATGCGGACGCGTCCGCCGTGCAGCTGGCCGCTTCTTGATATGGGGTTCTTCTCTTGGTTCTTCCTCCTTTGGCCTGCTGTCTGCTTCAGCATCTTCTTTTCTCTGCTCGGGCAAAAGCCTTCCACGATTTTGTTGTGGATCATCTTGTTGATCACTATCATCTTGGATCATGAAATCTTGGAAGGGCTCAGGATCAAACTCAGGCACAATGCTGTCTGGTTGGCTTTCAGCTTCAGTGTTCATGTTGGAACCAAGTAGGAAGCCATCAGCGTGCAAGAATTCTCCAAGATCGAGCTCCACGCTGCCCTCCGCGAGCGGCTTCTCCTCATCAGTGCCACTTTCCACACTCATTTCATTGGGGTCCTCGTCTGCACGAAGATTTAGCTCTTTCTCTTGTGCTCCAAACTCGGCTTCGAAGTAATCCTCGTGGATGTGCACTGGCAAACGGCGCACCGCCTGATTGCGCGACGTTCTGGGCATGCCGCGCAGCAGCTGCGCCAGTCTTGCCCGGCCACTTTCGGAACCACAGACTTTTCGTAGAGCGTCTGGATCACACCAAGAGCACCGAATGTGTCCGGCCTTCGGTTGCGCTCGCCCGCCGTTCTTGGAGAAGCAGCACGGCTCGCCATTGCTTGTTCCGCAGCAAGCACGGGGCATGATATCGAATTGGGAGTCGGATGACGACGGCGTTTGAATTTGAGCTTTTTTTGAGCCGAAGCTGAGATGTCCGTCAGCTTGCTGGTAGTGCTCTTCGTTAAGGGCAATTGCTGCGAAATGCGCGGACCACAGAGAATCTTACATCTCTTGCATAACTGAGCGAATTGCACGCGCTTACTTAATTCTCCCTGCAGGCTCTTTAGTGTGTTTATGAATAAAACAAGCATCTTTCGTGAGCTTGTATTCGACACCGTGAGCAATGTTCTTTTTTCAAACAGCTCGGTGGATAGTACTTGTGTTTGAGTTGCTGTGG
Source organism: Nanipora kamurai (assembly GCA_036872915.1). NCBI lineage: Eukaryota > Metazoa > Cnidaria > Anthozoa > Scleralcyonacea > Helioporidae > Nanipora > Nanipora kamurai. The sequence continues at coordinate 6,100 of JBAHVQ010194606.1, forward strand.
AAATGAACCATGCTGATATACTCTTGTGTTGCTGATACAAGAAGTTCGCAAGTGAAAACATCAAGCAGAAAACATGAAATGCTATTTTTTGGCACGACACGTCCGACACGTGCGTGCGCTATGTTTGCGTTTCATCGCGTATGTCGAATCAAGTAAGCCAGAGACTTTGTTGCAAGCAGCTATACCCAGGACTTCTTTAAGACACTCTCGCCTTTTTTCTTTGCGACTGACGGTATGTGCAGTACATTGAGGCAGCAATGCTGCTCTAGCTGCCTTTGGCTTTGTCTTTCGACCGCTGGCATATGCAGCTAAAATATGATGAATGCATATGGGTCAACGAAGATCTCAACCATGACTATGGCCACGACGAACCCGCAGGCGCTCATCTCTAAGATTCCAACAGCTTCTTCGATGTTTTCATCCCAGTGTGCAGGGCACAGGGCGAAGGTCCACTTTCCTTTCTGCAATAGTTCCAAGAGGCGTGTTGCCGGGCCGTTGCCGTCGTTCATTTGCACAAAGGCATCGATCAGCTCGGGGCCAAGCTCGCGATCCTCGATCCATTGCAAAATGAAGTCTTCGTCAGCTTGCTCAATCCCGGGGTTGATTTCTGCCTCGTTTCGGATGCCTTGCGGAGAGAGGTCTATGCAGCCGTTCATGCCCAGGACATAGACTTCGGTGAGTGCTCTTTCCAGCATTCCTGGGCATGCAATCGGGCGGCCTGCTATCCCCAGCAACGTCCCGGAGACCTGCAGCCATAACTGTTTTGCCTTGCTAGCAAAGGCTGCTGGCAGCGGTCCCTCCGGGCTTGCTTGCTGGTTCCAAGGCCCATCCTCACCGCGCGCAATCCAGAGGTGCTTGTCCAGAAGCTTCCAGCTATCCAGGGAGATAGCACTCCGCGAGGTGTTGCAAAGACGCGCCAAAGCGGGCACGTCCAGGAAAGATTGCGCCAGCAGCAATTGCAAAGGCGAAGCCATGAAGCAAGGAGCGAAAGCTCGGTGTTGGAACGCTGCTTTTTGTTCGCAGCTTGCAGTGGTTGCTTTGATCCGTAACCAGCAGTGGCAAGCCATCGTGTTTACCCAATGCGTCTCAATGACTTTATTTGTGCAAAATCATTTTGTGAAATTCATTCGTGTGCATTCCTCGTGGGTGTAGTATGTTCTTTTCGTATTGTGCTTTTTCGCTTCCGTTTTCGGGCTTGTTCTTTCTTGTCTTTTCTTAGTGTGTCTTGCTAGCGCAAATCGTCTTGTCCTTTTTTCTGATCCGCTTGCATGCTCATCAGCTCGGCTTTTCTTTCCCATTGCTCTTTGCTTTGCTTTGTTTGAAGATCTCCTTTGTGTTCCGGCTCCTGTCCTTTCTTCTTGTCTGGTTTCCTGTTTATCATTCCTTTCTTTGTTTGGTTTCTTTCTGGTGCTTTTCTCTTGTCCAAGGTGCTTTCTTACCTCTTTTCTTCCTCTTGCGCTTTGCTACTTCTCTTTGTTGTCTTTTTGTGTGCTTTCTTTTGTTTCCTTGCCTTTTCCTAACCTTTATTGTGTGTAGCCGGCTTGTGTTCATCCCTTTGTAGCGGTTATCTTCACTGGACCCGTGGTTCTTAATGATCCCCGGGGACTTGCCTCAACACAAGACCGCTACACACTATATAGTGTAATTCTCTGCGCTCTTAAACGGCCTGTGACGTCCCCTCAAATGGGGGCGCCCGGGAGACAGTAATTGTCCTACACTCTAAAGCGGCCTGTGGCTTCTTCTATTTCTAATCCCCGAAGATAAGCTCCATTTGATGTCCTTTTAAGGGGTTCAAAAATGAGAGAAGCCACAGGCCGTTTTAGAGTGTAGGAAAATTACGGCCTCCCGGGCTCCCCGTTTTTGGGGGACGTCGCAGGCCGTTTAAGCGCGCTGAAAATTACACTATATAGTGTGTAGCAGTCTTCTGTTGAAAGGGCTCCCCCGAGATCTTTAAGAATTGCAGACCCCGCACAAATATAATCGTAAAGAATCAACATAGGCCGGCTACACGCAGAAGAGTTGATGCAAACTTAAGAAAACACAAAAAAAGCCCCCGGAAAGTGCAGCAGGGTTCGGCGTTCTATGTCAATTTCCACAGTTGTTGCTTGGAAAAAGCTTTACTCTCATGGAGACTCCTTTGCTGATATTGCTGTAGCTCGCTAAAATGCTGTGTCGCAGTTGTACAACTCTCTAGTTGACAAAGTCCGTTGGCTCACAGCTTCTCGCTTGTAGTGACTCATATTGCCCCTTCGGTCCTCTCCCGCACTCGCTGCTGCTGTCATGTCGTCTTGGGGCAAAGGCGCTTGGAACGCTCGCAAAGGCAAAGGCGGCGGCGGGAAAGGCAAAGGCAAGGGCGTCGGGGAAAAGAAGGACTACATGAAAAAGGTTCCCTGGGAGAGTCGGCTTTCCAAGTGGTACCTTCGCCCTTACGTGGATCAAGCTGGCAGCCCGTTCTCCGCCAGCAATGTGCAAGAGTCAGAGCTCCTCTCATCGTGGCACCTACGCAATGTCCTGAGCGAGGACTCCTCGGAGTATTGCGCGCGGCAGGGCATTGCACTCTCGGAAGGCGCTGCGAACTTCGAGGTTGGTGCTGGAGCGTTGCAGCACCACTTCGGCGAGGACGCCGGCGCCGGCTTGAAGAAAGTTGGCATTCAGCCATTACTCGAGCAGTTCCAGACTGCAAATGGCAAGAAATTCTTGGAAGCATGCGCGTACTTGAACACTGCCAACACTGAAGTGGACCGCAACGAGGGAGCTACGGCCGCGGCCGTGAAACGCTTTGTTCGCTTCTTGACCCACGAGCCCGCAGAAAAAGAAGCGGCTTTTCGGAAGTTGCTGCGCCTCACGGCGCGCCTGTACATCTTTGCTTTTGAAGGCCTTGAAGCGATCACTGCCCTGTCTAACCCAAAGGTCATGGCAGCTGGCGTGCATGCAGTTGGGCAGCAAGCGGCTTTACCGGAAGATTGCAAGGCGTGGCTGCGCGCGCCTGAAGATCAGGAAGCCTTGGTATGGTCTTTAGTGGCTGCCTTCCAACACCAAAAACTCGAAGCTGGCGTGAAGAAGCGTGCTGCTGCAACTTACGATTGGGACGAAGAGCCCAGGGCGGCCGCAGCGTGGGGAAAGGGCGGTGCCGAGCTCTATGGGGACGATGTAGAGGACGACGCTTGGGAAGCGCAGCGGGCAAAAAAGACTTCCAAGGGAAAAGGCGGCAAGCTGACGAGCAAGCAGCCGGCAAAGAAGGCAGGGCCCTTGGCATCGGACGCGGAGGACGACTCAAAAGACATCGATCTAGCATCCTCCCAAGAAGACGCGAAGGCGTCGGTGAGCTTGGACGTGACCGGCTGGCCTTTGGAGAAAGTCGACGCGCTCAAAGAAGTCCTAACGGAGCTCGAGGGCAAAGTCGACAGCAGCAAAGACCGCCCGAGCATCCAACAATTGCAGACATCTTTGCAGGAGATCCCGAATACCATCTTGGAGCACCAAGGCCTGCAGAAAACGGTGACCGATTTCATGCAAAAGACCCGCTACCCGAGAACCGAAAACCTCAAAGCTTTGCTCAAGGCGTTGAAGGACATGGTGGCCATCGTGGAAGCTGAATGGAAGAAGTGAGCCGCGGCCGCAATGCGTCCATAGTGGCTTGGGCTGTAAAGCGTGCACAGGCGCAGTCCGAGTGGGCGTTTGGGCCTCGACCTTTTCACAGCAGGGGCCCTCGGAAGAAAAAAAGTGCTGATTTAGCCGACGTGCCACGGATAACTTTACTCAAGTTGTATGTCTTTGGTCGATCGTAGATCGTGCTCTCGAGCTCGCTCCACGGCTCATGTGACAGAAACTTGTCCGTTACGGGAAAACATTCAAAACTATCCTTGCGGCAGTTTCCGTCCTGTTACCGGCTCATCTTGTGTTATGTGCGCGTGGCCCTTTGCAGCTCTCAATTCAATTCGCAATCGTCTGCCTCGCATCCCCCGTCTCGCCCTCTGTAGCGCCGCTATGGCCATGGAACCACCCAAGCGCCGTCGCATTTGGGCAAAGCGGCCGCCGCTGCCGCACGAGGAGCCCCAAGCGCCTGCCGCGCAACCAGCTCTTTCCGCAGAAGCTGCGCCCGCCGGTCATCGGCGGAGACCTCAAATTTGTCCTGGCAGGGGCCCGGATCGGCCATGTTGCTTTGCCGCTGATGGCAGTGGGCGCGCTGCCAACGCCAAAGGCACGCGGGAAGGGCACTGCAGCTTTTGTCATCAAGGCAATATGGAAGCGTCGCTAGGGCGTGTGCAGGGTCGAAAGATCGTGACACGTCTGTTGAAGCAATGGCGCGTTATGGCGCCCAACATCTTCGAGGCGGCTTTCAACCAGAGCGTTTTGGTGGAGATCGATGGCGCAACAAGAGAGAGCTTGCGCGCCCAAGTTTCTGAGCCAACGTGGGAGGAGTTGCTTGCGAAGCGGTGCTCCGTTGTCGCCGGCCCTTCACCTCAAGAACTCCGTGAATACCAAGATGGAGTTGAGCAGGATAGAGCTTATGTGCAGAAGAAGTTCTTTCCAAACAGGACACGGACGGTCCGACACGCCAACCACCAATGGCGAGCACCAATGAGCGAGGAGCTTTGTGGACAGGTGCGGGATCTCGCGCACAACGATGCTGGCTTGCCCGCTGCCAATGTCAGCTCTGCAGCTGCTGCTTTGGAGACTTGGTGCAAGCGTGGGTCTTGGGACTTGTGCCGCCAATGTGCTTCCGTGCAACCACGTCATCTGAAGGAAGCAGCCTCACGAGACGCAGCCAAAGGAAACATCGTCCTTTGCAAGAATTGCGCCAAGAAGGAAGACAAGCAAACATGGATACCCTCGCCAGAACATGTGCCTGCTGTGCTCCGTGGCTTATCTTCGGCCCAAATTGAGGCGCTGCGGCCCTTGGACGTGGACAGCGGGCCGGAGTGGAAGGCAGAGTTTGGCTATTACTTCCACAGCAGCATGATCCGCTTCTCGTGGGCCGCGGAGGACGTGGAGGACAAGATCGATGCTTTGCAGAGTCGCCGAGAGAGGAAGAGAGCGAAGAAGGCGCGGGCGATGTTTCTTTTAGGCCCTAGGCTATATATATATATATAGTACGTTGTCGGATCGGTGGTCGCAACCAACTCGCTTTGATGCGTTCGGCCTCGACTGGCGCAGGCTTTCAATTTCCTCGTGGACAAGGACAACTGCAACTACTGGAAATGGATCGAGAGGCACCGGCTCTTCATGAACGCCAATCCTCGGGCCACCGATGAGCGCCGGAAGAGGCCGCTTCGCTACATCGAGGAAGAGGGCATCGAGACCGCTGTGTGGCCACACCTCTACTGGGATACTCGTCTCTGTGAGACGGCCACTCGCCTCGCGGACGTTCGTCGCAAGCAGCGGGCCGGCCATCAAGAAGATCCTGATGATGATCCCATGGGTGACGAGGCGGGGGGCCACGAAGAGAGCCATGGCCGCCAAAGCCTCAAGCGGAGCTTCCTCCTCAAAGCCTTGGGACCCATAGCGGACTACGCTGGTGACTACAACCTCTTGCACTTCGTCTTCGACCTGTCCACTTGGTCCGACATCGGCGGAAAGAAGGGCGCCCTGCGAGGGATGCCGATGTGGCAAGCCATGAAAGGCGCTGCCTGGACTCCTCAATATTGGCGGGTTCGCCATGCGGCCGCCTTGGACATGCAAGCTCAGTGCGGTTATCCGGTCGCTTTCATCACTTGGGCACCGTTTGAATGGTCAGCTCCCTACCATGAAGCCTTGCTGCAACAGATGCGAGACTTAGGCCGGCAACGCCTGGGGTTGGCAGGGCCCGAAGCTCTACATTTGGCACATCTCTTGACTGAGCTCTTCAGGGAATGGGTCTGTGGTGGCGGCCGCAAATTCGGCGACGCCACGTCGCAGTGGAAGGCAGCTCTGTTCAGTGGCACGAAGCCGGATGGCAGTCGAGTCAAGGTGAACTTCGTGGGCCGTTTGGAGTTCCAAGACGGCAAGCGGAAAGAGGCAACCCAAGACTACCATGGTCGAGGCGCGGTGCATCTCCATGGACTGGTCTTTGCCGAGAGCATCAAGCACATGAAGTTGCACGAGAAGTTCCAAGCGACCGTGCCTGCAGAAGGCGACCCGCTGAGAGGCTTGGTGCTCGATGGTCAGACGAGCCGGACAGGCAGCGGCTGGCCCGTCTTCGAAGGGTTGTCTCACTACGACGCGGCAGTGGACAAGGTGAAGCTTCACCACTCCAAGGAGGACAAGCGGCTCGGGGTGCGAGGCTACAGCCCGGAAGTCCTGGACGTTTTGAAATGCCATCAGGACGCGCAGATCGAGCGCGGCACCGGCCTCATGCTCAAGTATGCCGCCACCTACTTGCCCAAGTTCAGTGACGGTCCTGGCAAGGAGCTCATGGATGACAGTAGCAGCGGCTATGGTGCTGCCAGGCGTGCCCTTTTCACCTTTCATCCCGGAGAGCCTGAGATGTGGCTACTGCTGGCCAATCAAAGCTTCCCCATGTTCGTGATGGGTGGGACTATGCAGCCGATCATCGCACCGCACCCGGGCATGGAGCAGCCCCCGGCTTACGTGGCGCTCTACGAGCAGGCCGCCTGGCGGGGCGAGATGACTCTCCTGGAGTATTTGCGCAGGGTCAACAACAAGGGCAACATTTTGGAGCATATCCGGAAGGCCCACAAGAAGGACACCAGAGGCCTCAGCTTAGAGAGCTTTGCGGTCCGTTACGAGACCTTTGGCGAGAAGGTCATAGCTGCAGAGATGGTGTCCATGCTCAATGATAAGCAACTTGACTTGAAACCGTTGTTTGACCTTGTACGCTCGCCGCTCATTTACTTGACCTCGCGCTCGACCGCTTTTCAGGTACTATGGCCAATGGATGGCTTTGAACGTGCCCTTCGAGACGTTGGGCGGCTTGCTTGTGCCACACATCGTCGACAAGGTGCCCGAACATGTTAAGTTCTTGGCTTGTGCTTTGCATTGGGCACCGCACGTATGGCGGAACGAGCAAGCCATTCGGGAGCACATGGCTCTGAGGGCGCACAAAGAAGCTCTGGTCAACACGGTGCTTCAAATGATCAAGACCCAGGATTTCTTCATTCAGCTGCATCTGAACGGGCACCTAGAACGCGAGGAGCGGGTGCGGCCGGCTGTGCGTGTGATGCCGTCTTACTTCGAGGAAGCGGACAGCGGCTTGCGACTCACCCCGGAGCAGAAGCGGGTGGCGGACAACATCGACCAGCGCGTCGACCAAGCCCTGGCCATTCGGGACGCGGCCGACGAGCAGGAGATGGAGCGATTGCTTGGCCGCGCAGAAGAGCACGGTTCCATCGTCGCTGTGTCTGGCCAACCCGGCACCGGCAAGACTGCCGTGGTAGACCTCTGCGTCAAGCGGGCCCAGCGCCTGCAAGCCCGGATCCTGCTGGCCATGCCCACGGGGGTGCAAAGGTCTCGAATGAAGCAGCGCCACCCCGAAGTGGACCTCGACACTTGCCACGGGGCCTTTCTCTTCCACAAGCCGCTGGTAGAGGCAATGGGCATCATGATGTGCTATGATCTGATCGTCATCGACGAGGCCGTCCAACTTTTTGAAGAGCATTTTGAACGGCTGGATCAAATGTGGCGGGCGGCGGGCAAGGTTCCGTGCCTGGTCTTCGTGGGCGATGAATGGCAGTTGCCGCCGCCGGACAACACCAAGCGCAGCCTGGCGCACCACCCCAAATGGCGCCTGGTCTACAAGATTGAGCTCCACAAGGTCTGGCGCCAAGCCGATGGAGACCCCTTGCTGGAGAAGCTGGCCTACCTGCGCAAGAACCGGCCCATGGGCGGGGAAGGCAGCGCCTTCGTGCGAGATATGTGCAGAGGTCACAAAGCCTGGTCTGGGCACCATGAGCCCACGAACCTGGACATCCAAGACCTGCTGCGCAAAACCGATGGGGCCACCACTGTCATCACGTGCACTCGATGGGGCGCTGCTCTGGTTAATGCCTTGGCCGTGGAGGTGCTCTTCGCGCTACCCGTTTGCACCAA
>JBAHVQ010194615.1:0-14125 GCA_036872915.1 Nanipora kamurai
CTCAAAAACTATTAACACTTCATGTCACAAATGTACAAACAAATATCAGCTTGAAAGTAAGTCTATATTCGATATTAAAGTAAGTCTATTTAATTTCAAGTAGGAAAATGTTTACAATCTCTGGTCAAGATCCATTCCAAGAGTAACTGTTTAACTGATTTGCCCAACCTTTATTTGCTCTTCATCGTTATTTTTGAACCTTTATTTTCTTGAAATATCCGGTGGACCCCTGACAAATGTGCATCAGCACACGTTGGTCAGTGGTATGCACCATTTTAGTAAGTGTAAATTAGCCTAGTTTTCCACGTTTGACGTCAAATTTTCTTTTTGAAATCTAATAAATTCCTTTCAATTTTTGCGACGTCAGACGCGAAAAATTGCGCTAACTTGCACTTATTAACAGGGTCGAGACCGGCGACGTGCGACGTCCACGTGGTGCGCTCGCTGCCCCAATACAAGCTAGGGAAGGTTTATTGGGGATGGTTCTCCCTTACATAGGCACCTGCCGGGTTTTCCTGGACATATTAGTCCCTCCAAATGAATTTAAAATTTACATAAAATTTACTTTTTCCGTGGCCTACAAGATAAAACAATTTCGCTACAAATTAAACTCAGGGACCCTGTTCGTAATGCATATAAAATGAAATGATTTATCTTGTATTGATGTCATTTCGTAAAACAGGCAAGCAAGCTGCTAAATGTACGAAAATTTAACCAGGTGATTTTGCTACAAACAAAAGGCCTTAAACTAGCAGCACAACAGAAACCAGTTTCATATCTTTAAAGGAAAGGTAGTTCCATTACAAATTTAGGAACAGAACTTGGTATAGTCCGTGAGACATTATCTAACTTTAAACTGGAAATAGATTTCAATTTGACAACTAGTCCCAGTCCACTTTCATGTTTCCAGATTACCTGGAATGGATGAACGGTGACCACTACCCAAGAAATAGGAACCATGCAATGCCTAACAGGTCCCCTAGGAAGGAAAATGACGAATTGATGGGCTATTTCATTCCTTTTGATACTTTATCAAAAGCTCCAATAAGATTTTTTTCAACATCAAATTGCAAACTGTTAGTCGAACTCATATATCTCAAGTGAACTAAAGATAAGAAAACTTATGGCGACTACAAATATCTAAAATACCTAAATAAAACTTTATATCTAAGATGTTAACTATTCATTGACTCATTAACGAGATAACGCTTAATTTCTTTTTAAAAGTCTACATCGGCTAATGACTATCTGTTGAAATTTCAGATTCACTATTCACATCATTCTATAAGCGAAAACTACGATAAATGAACATTCTTTGGCTCGAAGTGGTCCTAAACAGCAGAATATCCATATCATTCTTATTTGTAATTTGAAGATCATACAAAACTTACTGTACTAATATATTAAACCTGGAGGTACAAATCAGCTACATATTTATAACTCCTGATTGAGATTTTGAAACGTAGCATATATATTTTCGTATTTATTGAAGTCAAACTATTCGAGCGGCAAAATTTTTTACCCTTGAAAGATTCTTTACATTCTAAAGAGACGTGTTTTACCATTCCCGAGAACAATAATACAATCTACGGACAATCAAAATTTTGATTACATTTATTGCAATTTGTCCGTCAAAAATGTCATTTGCTCTACTTATTTGGCCTAATCCTGCAATGCAAGTATAATCTACATTTGCGACATGTTCATCATAAGTTGTCTTTTTGCATCTACACGGTAATTTCCAGGAACTTACTATAAACCATTACTGGTACAGACATTCTCTCTCAGTCTAATTCACCATTTGCTTACGCATAAATCATAACCAGTCGACAATTTCAAGAAATATAAAATAAAACACAAACCGAAAATTAACATCCTGTAAAATCCAAGATTCGGATAAACGACAAGACAAAAATATTTAATGGTAATATTTCGTCAGTATTTCAAAGACATCGTCATACCAATTGATGGTTAGTAATCAATCCCTTCAGATTCAAAAGACAATGATACGGTGGCCATGTTGATGTCACGTACAATGGAAATTAATGAGATTCTTCTGTTGAAGTTCCATCATCACAATGACGTCGCGTGCAAACCATCAATTGACTTCACAATCAAGTAACTACGAACTCGTATAGGATGGATAACATCATCGCAAAAAGCGCCTATTTTATTTACATTAGATTTATTTACATAAATTTATCACAAGGGAATATAATTACAGATGAGAAATTTATCATGCGTGCATTACCTAAAAAGTGTTAAGTCTTTACTCGCTTTGTGTTAAACTTGTTAAACTTGTTAAACTTAACGAGGAGGGCTCCTAAAAATAATAATGCGTTAGGGCTATATGACTTATTGGGGTGTATAACTTTAAAGTTGTTGAAAATCAGCGGTTTTATACAATCCAAATCCTGAATTTTACAAGTTGTTAGTTTTTGGTTTTACAAATAAATGTTTAGATAATTTGAAATTACATTTTGTCCATTTGGCGATTATGGGAAGAGTATGGCCCGCTTAACCCCTCTCTCTGGATCTACCCGTGCCCGTGTTTATTCACAAACTATCCTCAGCGGTAATAGTTATAATTTTGGCTTGACGTCATTTAAATTTCGTTTTCTGGCGATACTTTATTCTTGACAAAGCTGTTTTGAATGCTTCTTAGCATTTGAAACAGATTCCTACGAAGCCTCTTGTAAGTAAAAAAGTATATGACTGGATTGTAAATGTTTGACATTTTGGCGCTTATGGAGGGAATTTCACGATTGATAGTTTCAAATTTATGGCCACCGAAAGTTTTGAGCATGGATTGGAGAGCATAGGGTGTCCAAGCGAAGAGAAAACAAGCGATTATTACGAAAAGTTGCTTGGATACTTTCACCTGAGCTCGATAGCTTTCTAGGGTTACTTTAGCGTTAGCTCCCCACGTTGCCTCAGCATTGACGTAGACTCGCTTCACTGTAACAACGATTTTGGTATAAGAAAAGACAATTGCTAAGACTGGAACCAGGAAGAAAAATATCAGAAGAAATAAACAATACGAAATATTGCTGATGTCCTCGGAGCTCCAAAGGATTGAACAATGTACACCGTGACCTTCTACGGTATATTTTGACCAGCCTAGTAGAGGAAAGCAACTGGCGATGAAAGCAAACAACCACGAACCGAAGATAACTTGGAGGATTAATTTTCGGGAGGTCAATCTTGGTGTTGAAGTATTCAATGTTTTGTATCGTTCGATCGAAATGGCAGTCAACTGAAGAATTGATGCAAGACCCATCCAAGTTGACAGGAAACCGTACCATGTGCATCCTCGTACTCCTGTAGTCCACTTCTTCGAAAGCGCGGCGGAAAACCCCAAAGGACTGACCATAGATGATATGATGAAGTCGCCAATTGCCAAACTCATGATGAGGAAATCCCTCGGATGTGTGAACATTGTCTGACGATATGTGATGTAGGTTGCCACTACAAGCGCATTAAAGACGCTGCCGAATAAAACTAGGATTGCAAATGTAACAGCGAGAAGTAATGCATCGTTGTCTGAAATAGTTGGTGCACTGGGCGCCATTCCTTCAATGAAATTTTTTTCTCCCCCACTAGTCGTAAACTGAACAATAACTCCTGGCGAGCTATAATAATGGCGACAAGCGTCGTCGTCAGCTTTTTGTTGATTAATTTCTGTTCCTTTCGTTTGAAAAGTATGTCAAAATTCTTGACAGCTTCTGGCATGTTCCTTTTAATCTGGAGGGACGGAAATGCCTCCTCTACACAGTAGAAAGGCAGCGACTTCCTCTAACTCCATCAAATTCAAATACAGTTGTTGTCTAGACAAAATCTTTTCAAGAATGTACGTTCTACACTTGTAAGGTGAAATCGAGTAAACCATGAGTTAAAATAAGCAGCTGTTGATTGATTGTTCCGTTAACCCTCATAATAAGAACGTACAGCACTATAAACAATTACCTTTCTAGCAAGCCGATAGCCTGCTTTATGAATATAGGTGCTTGGGGTTAATTATTATCTGAAAAGGTACATAGCTTACATATCACAAACAGACAATTGCTTTTAAAGCAGGGTTTTTAAATCTTTTTGAGGAAACACTCTGAAATTTATCTGAGTAGCTCAGGCCCTCAGCTGCCCAGTTTGGAACCTAAATATGTCGTAACTAATTTTCGATACAAAATACTCGTATTGTTCCGTGACAAATGTTAGCTTTGTGATAATTCTGTACTGTAATTGGTCTAATTGGAGCATTCATTGAAGTCAAATAAGGATCATCAGGAGGAGAGTTCTCGCGTTGATGGCAAACGTGAAACAGATCGCTTTCGCTGTGAATCGGCTAACTGTACGCGCCAAACACGTGAATAATTATAATCAAATGGTAATTGCACTTTTGCCTTTCACCATGAGCACAATGCCAATCAGGTCTGACGAGTTTCTTTTTTCAAACATGGCTGCCTTGAAAAGTCTACATTTTCGTCGGGCCAAGTCAAGAGACAGTGTATAATAACGCCCGCTATTGATTTGGTTCCCTTGTTCACCGCTTGATCTTAATCCAGTAGAATGTTTGGGAGAGACCAAAAACCTGTGAAACTTTCTATCGCGGTGATCCAGTTTTCCCCGGATAAATCAGAGTCCCAAAACGAACCTAAAACCAACACACACACAAAAATAATTTCCAGGGTCTACACAATGAAACAATTAATAACAAATATATTTCTGGTCCTATTTTGATTGCAATTATCAAAATGAAATAATTTACTCTGTACAAATCTGCGGTTATTCGTATTAAATTGAAAAGCCACCTGCCAAATATACGAAAATTTATGCAAAAATCACTTCTACAATCATTGAATTTGATGACAGTGATGTGAATGGATTATGTTTCGGGTACTGCACAATAAAAATTTGTTAAGCTCTTGAGCTAGGGGTTTATGTTAACTATTATCAACTCTCTTTAGGAAGGGGATATGATGAATTGATGACCTATTTCATTTCATGTCATACTTTATTTAATTCTCCAACGAAATTTTTCAGCTTTAGATAATTGCGGAATGGAGCTGTTTGTTAAATTTAATTAAAAAAAAATAACTTCATGATAATTTCTCAACGAATCGAGTCTAATGAATTTAAGGCTAAAAGTTAGACCGGGTACTGAAGAATTGGCCTTAACATTTTAAAAAAAATTCCATTATGTTAAAATCATTGTATATATCGTACTAACAAAGAAGAAAGAAGGTTACGCACTGTGTCACGCCAGGGAGGTAACTAGGGGCTTGGGGAGGCCCGGTACCCAATAGTTTTGACGGGCTCGTTTGCATAGCGCATTCATGTGCTTCAGTGCTCATATTTGAAGTTGTTGAATCATGTTGCTTTCGCTTCGACTCAATAATTTACTTAAACAAACTGGGTTCCAGCATTTCAAACCCTCCTTTTTGTTTTGGGAGAATATTTATTGCGTGTTAAATACTGAGAGAAGTTTTTTTAACATTTATGACTATCGACTGTAAGTGCAGAACATAAATTCAGTCCAATAGTCGAACGAAAGCTCTTCAAACGAAAGTTCTTCCTCGGAGTAAAACGTGGACCTTCGCTCGAAACATCAGTTCTATGAACTTAGATTTCCTGTAGTTTCTTAACCCTTTTGGTCCAAGTGATCTGGAAATATGAAAGTGGACTGGGACTAGTTGTCAAATAGAAATGCATTCCCAATTTAAGTTAGTTAATATCTGATAAACTATGTCAGATTCTGTACTTAAATTCTTCATGGAAACACTTTTCCCTTTATTGAATACTGACACAAAATTTCAAACAGCTTCGGGAAAAACACAGAATGTTACAACTGATTAAAGATATGAAACTGGATTTTTAATGTGCTGCTAGTCCTAGGCCTTTTGCTTGCGGTCAGATCACGTGGGTCTTATAGAATATCAAATTTCTTATGTTCGTGGTTTGATAATCAGGCAAGACTGATTTCCTAAACATTAAACCTTGAGCTGTCGGTCGTTCACGCAGTTGAATGTATTCATTATAACTCATAAGTCATTTTTGCATTCAGGGAAATTCTTAAGAACTTATAATAAACCATTACTGCAGGCCGTAGGAGCAGGTCTGGCAGGTGAGACCGGACACCAAACCAAAGTTCGGCGCCATGAATAAATACAGAGGCATAAAGTTGTTCTGGTTGAAGCTTTGAACGTAGATTCGTAGAATTAATAGTAATATTAAGCTCGGTACTGGCTGCCCGCCAGCCTAATCGAAAATCACTTCGTACCAGATTTTACCTCAAGACTTTCATACTATTTTCGATAATATATCTGCCATCAAAGTGGTCTCAGAATGCAGGAAAAGCCGTTTCAGAGACATGAGATTTTTAAAATTTCTCGAGGAGCGTGACCTCGGACTTCCCTACGAAGCTTGGTCTTTGTCCTCCGTTGCGTCATCTTTGCCGCTTGCTTCCTTCGACCGTGTATTGTAAATATTTTTGTAAAACGAAATTTGTTCACTTGTCCATTTTGAGACTAAGGGATATTGGCATCTAGGTCACTCTTTAAATCTAGCTCTTGTTTATTTAATGGCTAACTTCCATGACAATTGCTATCATTCTGCTAGGTGTGGCTATACGTTTTCTGGTGACACATGTTTATTGGAAAAACTGCATTGAATGTTTCGTAACATTTGAAACATTTTACTACGAAGCCTCCGATAAGTGAAGAAGTAGATGACTGGATTGTAGATGTTTGACATTTTGGCACACATGGAGGGAATTTCGTGATATCCAGTTTGAAACGTTTGGCCACCGAACGCCTTGAGCATAGATACAACAGCGTAGGGTGTCCAAGCAAAGAGAAAACAAAAGATTACAAGGAAAAGTTGCCTGGATACTTTCACCTGAGCTCCGTAGCTCTCTAGGGTTACTTTAGCGCTCGCACCCCATATTGCCTCCGCATTGATGTGGACTCGCTTCACTGCAGCAACAATTTTGATGTAAGAAAAGACAATTGCTGAGACTGGAATCAGGAAGAAAAATATCAGAAGAAATAAACAATACGAACTATTATTGATGTCTTTGGAGCTCCAAAGGATTGAACAGTGTAGACCGTAGTCTTCTAAGTTATATTCCGACCAACCCATCAGCGGAAAACAACTGGCAATGAACGAAAGTATCCAAGAGCCTGCAACAGTTTTGAGTATTACTTTTCGATTGATAACATTAGGTGTGGAGGTACATAATGTTTTGTATCGTTCGATCGAAATGGCGGTCAGCTGAAGAATCGATGCAAGACCGGTCCATGATGACAGGAAACCGTACCACATGCATGCTTCCGTTCCGGTGGTCCATTTCTTCGACAACGCCGCGAAAAAACCGAAAGGACATACCATGGACGATATGACGAAGTCCCCAGTTGCCAAACTCATGATGAGGAAATCCCTCGGATGCGTAAACATTGTCTGACGATATTTAATGTAGGTTGCCACTACAAGCGCATTAAAGACGCTGCCGAGTAAAACTATGATTGCAAACGCACACGCCAGAAGCACTGCAGCATTGTCTGAAATGGTTGGGAAATCGGGCACCATTCTTTTGCAGGAAGCTTTTTTCCCACCAGCCGTAATCTGCACAGCAACTTTTATCAGGCTAAAATCTCTTTCGTTTCGAGAGTATGTTAAAGCTGATGACAGAATCTGGCATATTCCTTTTGAGCTGGAGTGTCGGAAACGGTCCTTTCTGCCCGTCTACACAGAAGAAGACGTATTGAGAGGCCACAACCTTCTTGATCTCCTCCCACTTCAATCAAACACAATCGTCCTGGAAGCGTAAGCTTTTAGTAGGATACTCGTTCTACAGTTTTTATCATACAGGGGTCTAATAAATGATTCCAAAGTAGCAGCTGTTGATTATTTGTTCCACTTACCGTTACGATAAGTGCATAGACCACAGTCGAGATTACCACCCACACGAGGCAGTTGCCAGTTTGACATGATGGGTGCATTTATTGGCCAAAGAATTGTGGAGGAAGGTACACAGATTATATAACCAGCAGTGATTTTTTTTATAAAGTGATTTATTTTTCCTTTTTTAATTTTTCGGGGGATGTTCAATTTTATCCGGGAAGCTCAACACCCACTCTCGTTTGAAGCACTTAGAAAATGCTGTTTTACCTAGCTTTGCAACCACATTCTCATTAAATCTACGTTCTGACTTATAAACTAAGACTACAACAAAACGCACGGGGATTGGCTTAATGCAGTATTTCTGTAACCCAATGGAAACGTGGGAAAGCTCACACCATCACATATGCTATCTTGCCGAACAGTAAGGAGAATTTACGTTTTGATAAAATAAAAAAATGAGACCTATTTCTGCTTTTTAATTTCCAGAGGTTATCATAACAAGCGCGAAGCTCAATCTCTTGAAAACACTCGAATCTCAAGTTTGTGTTTCTACTGTCATTCGTGGTGCTCTCGGGCTCCCATACATCTTCATAAAGATGAGTGAAACATAAAAATTCTTCCCTAACATATCAGTACAATTTTTTTATTAATTTGTGAGTATAACTGTACAGGATCATAGGATTACACGAGTATATCTGATTTGGAATTTGAACTTAAAAAGAACTTTATCATCGCGATCGCAACAATGAGTGTTCTTGCTTCCTAGGAAAACCTAATAGAAAATGTTCATGAAAGAAGTCCTCGAGAAAAATCTCATTTAGGACATCTAGGACTTGTTGGAAAGCAATTACCTACAGTCGGGAATAAGAATCAAAAATAAACGAAAAAGTTTGACCAATTTTACTGCCATTCGAGAAAATCATTGTTAGCTTGCGAAACATAACGCTAATGGTTACGCAACCATTCTTACATAGAAGTAAAAACTAATCCCTAAATTTCGATCAACTTTTAATTATAGCCGTTAGCTGTTGGCGAGATCACGGGAGGTGCAATGGGAGCTCCAAACGGCCCCAACGTATATTCAAGACCAATTTTGTGATTCCTCTAAATGCACTGAGAAATTATTTGGGGAAGTCAGAAGCAAATATTCAAAGAGATTACATAAACAGTCTTCCATTACTTACCCGAACTGTAAGGGAGTTTGCTCATTTAAGCAGTAAATGGGTCCTCAGGGGGGTTCATGTACTACCGACCCCCCAGTAATTTTTCTCTGACCTCACCGTTGGCCCCACACAGCTGACAAAGGTAGGCCATGTAACTTTTTCAAAATTTGTCGCATCGCTAGTGAATGACGAAAATCGCACGTGGAGTCGCCCTCGCAGTAAACAGTCGAAAAAAGTTGCAAGAAGTAGTTCGAATTTTTGGCGACAAGTCGAGACAGTTGTCAATCATGAACGACCATGTAACTCTTCTCCAATAAAAGTGATGTTACCTTTTTAAACTTTAGTCAATAAGATGTGAGTCCTTTATTAGGATTTTGGCCTTAATACTTGGAAAAATGTAGCGTATATTGCACTGCTGACTTCACACTAATTCGTAGAGCAGGATTATTTAACCTTCAACTTGTTACAATATGTTACCCCCCTGTTGACATTATTTACGTCACGCGGCAATGTCACGTTGCCGACAATCAGACCAGAGATCAGAGTGGATAAACAAGTTTAGCTTAAAGACGTGTACATTTGAAACATGATGTCAGGGAATGGGATAATTCTTCGTTTTGTGTTTTTCTGGTTCGATATGACTGAGTTTTACTGGCAATCTCAGTGAAAATTGGAAGAAATGGAAAAGAGAGTTCAATTTATATTTGACAGCTACCGAAGCTCACGACATATCGAACAAGGTCAAGACTTCGCGTCTTTTAACGGCAATTGGCGAAAAAGCAAGGGACGTATATTTACTTTTACATTTGACAATGAAGAAGACTCAATGAAGTTAGATGTTGTCCTGAAGTAATTAGACGAATATATGTGTCCGAAGAAAAACATCACTTAAATGCGATACAGATTCTTTGCATATAATGAAGGTAAGGAACAGCCCATTGACGAATGTCACTAAACTGAAGCCTCGTAGTGAACATTGCGAGTTTGGCCAACTCGAGAACAGTCTGATCAGAGATAAAGTTGCTCTTGGTGTTTCCAATAAGAATGTGCAAGAGCAGTTGCTGCGAGAGACTCAGTTGTCCCTTGAGGAAGCTATACAAATATGTCCCGCCGCTAAAAACGTTAAAATAAAGACCAAAGAAATGAAGGGAAACTCTGAGCTTGAAACCAACATCGATCTTGTCAATAAACGTCGTCATTTGAAGCTAAATCTTCTGCAAGACCATCGCGAAAAGGAAGCCAAAATCGAGGAGGAATCATTAAAAATTGTGATTGTTGTGGAAGTAAGCACGAATATGGCAAATGTCAAGCCTTCAAACGCTGATGCAAAAATGTAATAAATTAAGCGACTTTGCCTCAGTTTGCTAGTGTGAAAGAAGTATCGAAACAAAATGTGTTCACTCCATCAAGCAGTGATAAAGATGAGGAAGATGAAGAAACATCGTTCAGATTATCCGGCATCAACGCCAATAACAAAGAGGATCAGCTTTCACGACGAAAAGCGGACGTTTGCGACCCCCTGAAGAAGAGGACGGTGAAGAGTTTTTCATCAATGCCATAGAGCCTGGTCAGTCGGCAGACTCAGATTGATGGCTGGCAACCTTAGACACTTGTGGAACTCCTGTCTCATTTATGCTGGATTCAGGCGCCCAAGTAACTGTACTTCCCTACCACATTTATAAATCTTTACAAAATAAACCCCGATTGCATCGCACTAAAATCAAGCTCACAGCGTATGACGGTGGAAGCATTCCGGTGAAAGGAAAGTGTATCGCGTTTGTCTCGAACGGCTCCAAAAAACTTACCAAAGTGCAATTTATCCTAGTACCAACCAAATCATTTCCTTTACTAGGACTGGAAACGTGTGACAAGCTCAATTTAATCAAGCGCGTTCTCAAAGTTAAAGTTGATGAAAGTTATTCAGATATCCTTGCCCATTACGAAGATATTTTGGAGACACTGGTTGTTTTCCTGGCCAATATCATATAAATATTGATCCTGCAATTATGCCCGCAATACACCCTGCCCGAAAAGGCCCGTTTGCATTGAAAAATAAGTTAAAAGCTGAGCTGAATAGAATGGTTTCTACTGATGTTATTTAAAAGGTCGACGACCCCACCAGTTGGGCCAACAGCATCGTAATCGCAGAAAAAGCGATTGGTGATATTTGAATACGCTTGGGTCCTAAAGATCTAAATCGTGCAATTAAGCGTGAGTTCTCACAGTTACCTACTGCAGAGGAAATAATGTCTCAAATGGCTGGAGCAACAATCGTCACTAAACTAGATACAAGTGCCGGCTATTGGCAAGTAAAGCTGGACAACGAATCATCCGACCTTTTGGCATTTGATGCACCCTTTGGCCGCTACAAATTTAAGGGGTTGCCCTTTGGAGTTCATTGTACCAGTGAGGTTCTCAGCAAACGTATCACGGAAATAATTGATGGTCTCGAAGGAGTTGTTCACATGCTATCATCATTAGTTGCTCAGATGACATCATCATTTGGAGAGCTGATCGAGAAGAGTATGACAACAAGGTAAGGAAGGTGTCAGACAATTGAATCCTGAGGCCTGAAATGAAACAAGAAAAAGTGTTCCTTTGGCATCCGTGAAATTAAATATGTCGGAAACTTGTTTACAGAGAAGAGATTGTGTGCTGACCCATCAAAGATTCAAGCAGTAGCCAATATGCCTGTTCTCTAAACCGCGTCAGAATTACACCGTTTTCTTGGCATGCTTGTTTATCTCGGAAAGTTATTCCAAACCTGTCGAGCAAGACATTTGAATTAAGGAAGCTACTGGAATCTGACGTGGACTGGATGCAAGAGCACTCTAAGCAATTCATGGAATTACAGCAATTACTGAGAAACGGTCCAATACTTAAGTGCTTTAATCCCAAGCTTCCTGTCAACCTGTCATTGGATGCAGGCAAATCAGGATTTGATGAAGTTCTGCTGCAACTACATGATACAACGTGGTGTCCCGTCGCTTATGCAAGTCGTGCATTTACTAAAGCGGAGCAAAACTATAGTCAGGTAGAAAAAGAGACCTTGGCTGTGGTCTATGGCACTGAGCACTTCACCAGTATTCATATGGCCAAAAGTTCTTATGGCAAAAAGAATCCGACCACAAACCCTTGCAGACCATCCTTAAGCGAAATATCAACACAGCGCCACCTTGTATTCAACGCATGCTCCTCCGTTTGTAGAAATACGATTTAGAGCTACGCTTTACACCTGGCAGTTCAATCCCAGTAGCTCACATTTATCCAGAACATTCCTCCAGTCATCGACCACGACGCGATGTGTTTGACTACCAAGTGCACATGGTATTGTCTCCTTTGCCTATATCTGATGCCAAGTTAGTAGAGATCCAGAATGCAACGGCAAATGATTCAATACTTCAAGAAGTCAAAAGATGTGTATTGAATTGATTGCCTGACTGCAAGAACAATCTCCCGAAGGAAGTGACACCGTACTATCAGTTTCAAGCAGATTTATCAGTCATAAATGACATTCTTTTTAAAGAAGATCAGATAATTATTCCTTCAGTTATGCGAAGAAAGATCAAGGATACACTCCATCAGGGACACTTAGGTGTTGAAAAGGGCAGGCTAGAGCTCGCCAGACAATATTTGGCCTGGGATTAATGCAGAAATTTCGGAAATGGTCGCACGCTGTAGTGCATGCATTGATTGTCAGTCACATCAACAAAAGGAGCCTCTGATGCTGCACGAAAGCCCAACGAAACCATGGTACAAAGTGGGCATGGACCTGTTTTCCTACAAGGACAAAAATCATTTAGTAATTGTGGACTACTTTTCGAACTATCTCGAAGTATGTACTTTAAATGCACCCATAGTTCTACCATCATTTCCCATGCAAAGGCGATATTTGCACGTCACGGAATACCCCAAATAGTCGTCTCAGACAATGGCCCTCAATTCTCAAGTACAGAATTCAGGAAGTTTGTAGTTTCTTGGGAATTTGAGCATGTAACATCAAGTCCTAAACACCCTAAATCTAATTGTATGGACGAAAGTACCGTGAAGACCATCAAAAAGTTATTCAAGAAAGCCCATCGACAAAATGAAGATCCTTATCTTGCCCTGCTGGCTCACCGTTCTGCTCCAAGTAGTAATGATACCATGTCCCCAGCAGAAAAGCTCATGGGTCGAAATATTCGTACTCCTTTGCCAGATATGAGAAAACTGATCAAAAACGCAGAGGAAAGAAACATAGAAGTCCCTCTTACATTTCAGCAAAATCGTCGAGAAAGAGTAAAATATTATGATCGCACAGCCAAAGAACTACCAGATATTCCCACTGGACCAACAGTTCGTGTCCGCGAAAATAATACATGGCCCTTGAAAGCAAAAGTGACTCAGAAGGCGAACACACCAAGGTCGTTTATTGTTGAGACGGAAAAGGGGACAACAATAAGAAGAAATCGTCAAGACCTGGCGACGGACGAGCAATTCGTAAGTTTACCAGCCGATATACCTGATATTCCATCCTCTGAACCTACTTGTCGCAGCTCAGTCACAACTAACATAGCGGACGAAATGGCTCCAAGAGATGTTCCAATTGCCAACCTACCAACGAATAGTATTCCTAAGGTATAGATAGTATTCTGCGAGAAATGGAGACAGTTGTCAATCATGTACGACCATGCGACTCTTCAATAACAGTTATGGGACCTTTTTAAACTTTAGTCAATAAGATGCGAGTCCTTTATTTGGATTTTGGCCTTATGATTTTGAAAAATGTAGCGTATGTTGCATTGCTGACTTCACTATAATTCGTAAAGCAGGATTATTTAACCTTCAGCTTGTTACAATATGTTACCCCCTGTTGACATTATTTACGTCACGCGGCAATGTCACGTTGCCGACAATCAGACAAGAGATCAGAGTGGATAAACAAGTTTTGCTTAAAGGCGTGTGCATTTGAAACACAACTATGGCTGGATTGCAAGTATTCAAGTCATATATATATTTATCATATACTTGTGCCTTTATCAGGGCGATAACAGGGTGACATAAAAACGATATGTCCCTGATAT
>JBAHVQ010194636.1:0-14120 GCA_036872915.1 Nanipora kamurai
AGATCAAGGCTCTAAAAACTAGATACAAGGGCAAGTAATAAAAATGAGTGTATAATTATATTTTACGTTGCATTTTCCAAGTACAGTTTAAGAATCTTTCTTATCGGAAATGTTGCTGAAATTATAGACAAAAATCAAGTTTTAATTATTACTCGGTGGAAGGAATTTCAAATCCGGAAAAAAACACTGGAATAGACTCAGAATCTCACAATTAGTTACAGTTCGAGGTGAAGCAGAGCACTAGAGCGAATTGCGGGGGCTTGAAGTTCGATTGGGCCTGAATTGAAGGTTTTGAAATCAAACTGAAATTGTAAACGAGTTTTAGCTTAAACAGGACTTGTCGCAAGTTATGAAGATTTGCGACAAGTAATATTCATGTTTCGGCCAGAGAAATTAAAGAGATATTAGAGTTAATAAAATGAATGTTTACTAAAAGCTTCCTTGTTTTTATTCAGTCATTTCAGAAACTGTGACAACACTCTGGGTAATCGTTCTTTTGACATTTAATGCTATATGCGCATATGGATGCAAGCATTATAAGTCAAATGATAATGAACATCACCAATTGTAACCAATAACACGTGGTCTGAAATGGACAATTTACATGGTACGTAGGAGTCAATACACAAGTTTTAGCTGGAAGAAGCTTCAAATCCGAAGACTGAAATATTTTGAAGGAGGAAACAAACAAACAGACTAAAACCAAACCAATAGTCTCAACTGTACAATGTTTGAAATCGATGATACTGATGATTAATGGTTCATGTCGTCGAAAACGCCGCTTGCTTAAGCTCTCTATCCACTGCCTGGTTCAGACGGTAAAATCTCGGCATCTGGAGTAAATGTCACAGGATTCCGCACCTGTAAAGTAAAGTAACGAAAAGGTAATTAATAAGGGTATTTGACGCACCAAGTTGTAGTCGATTCGTCTGATCTATTGAAAGACGTTTTGCAAGAAGCGGCGATATTCCGTTTCCAATAGAAAGTGTCCAGCTGTTTTGGCCACAATCATATTTCAATGACAACATCGGCTTAGTGAACCCGTACGTCCTCTCGCATAACGGGACAATGTAGCAATAATGTTATATAAAAATAATGTTATATAAATACTGTATGATTCCAGTTATCTTACGTACATTGTCCAAAACGCAAATGCCACATTTTAAGGATGTTACAGTACAGTATTTGTCTTTTGGTTTGCAATACATAGAGGAAATTTAGTGTCACGATCCCATACCCCGTCATGTTGATGGAGTTGGTTTCGAGAACAAAAAAAAGAGAATTCTCTGACGAAATATCACGAGTGTCATTCAAAAAGACTTGACAAGACTGATGTTGCAAGTAATGTCAAACAATATCAAATTACCACTTTAAAATTATTTTTGTGTTTCAGGATCTCCTTCAGTTGGTTCGCACCATAATTCTTCGGGTGGCATAAAGTGAGAGTGAGTGAAGTAACTGTAAGAAAGCACGTTAGTTTTCAGAACATACTAATTCATGACTATCCGCAGCCCAAGAGAGTAAATTCTATTTGCAGAGGATACAAGCTCAATAAATTTCTAAAGCTTTCCACGACTTCCACAACCCAAATGATCACCACGCTGGACAGAACGAATGACTAGAAAGGACTAAAGGGCTAGAAGGAACAGTAGTGTTAAACATTTAAAACAGTGTATTTTAACATTAATGGTTAATAAGGTATTTTACTAAAGAAAAACCTACAGTACACTGTAGTTCGGTTTTGCTTCACTTCTTGTGGTTTATTGAACTGCCAAACAGTCAACAAAAACTACCGTGATTATTGAAAATAAAAGACACTGCATGGCCATTTACATGTACTGTATGTTAGAATATACATAAAGCAACGTTTTCAAAATAACCCGTCGGCCGTCGAATCTTACGGCAATTTTTCCATTTGCAACGCCTATTTTCACTCGGGTAAATTCCCAAAACTCAGCAAAACTAGAAATACGTGCATGACTTGATCAAACTTCGATCAGATGTTTACATGCACGTCAGACTCTGCTAAAATCAGTTTTGACTAAAGGTTTTTATAAATAAACTAACTGTTTAAATGAGTAAACAAACCAATAAACAATCAAGCCTCGCTCGTGTTCAGCAGAAACAATCGTATAAAGCAGCACGAACGGAGATCAAAGCAAACGTTGAAACGACGAGTGAACGTGTTCAGTTCTTGAGCAGCCGTTTCTTTCAGCTAGTATTTCATGTAGTACTCCATATATGTATGTGCACATGGCAAACAAAATGAATTTACCATTTGGTGCTTCAAAATGCAGGAAAATGCATATCCGAGAGTACGATATTTCAAAATTCCAGGGGGGCATGCCCCCAGACCCCCTCTAGGCTTGAAAGCCCTCCGGGCCTTTCCGTAAACACTTGTAGATGATTTAAAATTCTTTTATATTCACATAAATTGGCCCTTATAGCGTCGTTTTAGAGTAAAAATTCTTTTGGATTTCGTACACGAAAACGAGTTATGGTTAATTTATATGGATATAAAAAAATTCTAAATTATTCACCATTTTGGAATAAGGTCTATAGTTTGACTACCACTATGATTTTGACCTATTCTTTTTCAATAATAATAATAAGAAGAAGAAGAAGAAGAACAATAACAATAACAACAACAACAATAACACTAAGAATAACAATAACAATAGTAATGTTATAAACTTACACTGAGTCTTTAACAATCCGGTGTAAATTCTTACCCATCTTACTTCCCAGTGGTTTCAATTTCTAGTTGTGAAGCAAGAGGACAACTAATTCTATCCCCACTGTTTCCAGGTATTGTACCTAAAGCTAATCACGGTTGTTCTCATATGCCATACCACAAAGACATGCTGAGAGTATGTTGGTACAGTAGCTGCATACCAGATCTGTATGTGCCATGAGTAAAACTAATAGACATGTATACAGACAAAATGAACATGCACATGTAATCTCATACTGTGAGATTGCAAGATTATGGGGTCTCCACAGCAAGGCCGCCGAGAGGGGGGCAGGGGGGTAATGTTTTACCAATGTTTATTTCACTTATGTTAAGACAAAAGTGAGAATAACTCACATGCTCATGTAATTTTGCAATTGCTTTGGTAAACACCTCTGAATTGGAAATCGTTCTACTGTCAGCATTGATGTGTGTCTCCTCGGCCGTTGCCCTTCCATCATATGAATCCTTTTGCTCCTCAGATAAATTCCTCCAGCACCTAAAATTGGCTTTGTTTTTTTCAGCCAAAGTACATGTAGTATAATTCTTTGCCTCTAAGAATCAAAATAAAACTAAATTATTTCAGTGACAAATTCCAGCTGACATTAGGAATGCACCTGGTAGTGGGTTTTATTATTCAGCTGTATTGCTGAAAAATATCCAGCTCAGATATCCAACTCAGAAGTTGTACAATATCTCTGCTTTCAATCTAGATTCATAATTTCACACTACTTCAATCTCAATATCTAATGGAGTGATTCAGCCAGATAAGAAATAATAACTGGCTGGTTATTCACAGTTGATCTTCACAAGATTTTCACAAGATCTGTCTTGATACACATAAACAACTTGAGAGATACGCCACTTGTCATGAAACAAGTACTGTACAGTACAAGTCTGTACAGTAGTAGTAACTTCAATTTCATGTTGATAGGTCAGTTTGTCAGTCAGCCAGATAGCTAGTTTTAGTATCCAGTGGGCAAGCTATTGCGGTTGGTCAAACAACACATAACTTACTAAGGGGCAAGGGCACATCTTACGGCAGCACTCCACTCTGTTGAATGAAATTGTCTGGCATTAGCCAGAAGTAAACATTAAGTCAACCCTTGCTCATTAAAGTGTTAACAATTGTCTCATTAACTAATTAAGGGATAAAGGCACATCTTAGCACTCAACGCTGCAGAAAATTGTCTGGCACTAGCCAGAATTAAATGTTAAAGTGCACACTTGGTCATTAAATTGTTAATAACTGTCTCATAAACTGATTAAGAGATAAGGGCACATGTTAGCACTCCACCCTGCAGACAATTGTCTGCCACTAGACAGAATTAAATGTTAAGTGCACCGTTCATTGTTAAAGTGTTAAAGTGTTGATTGTTAAAGTGTTGATTGCTAAAGTGTTGATTGTTGATCATTAAAGTGTTAACAACTGTCTAATAAACTGATTAAGAAATAAGGCACATCTTAGCACTCCATCCTGCAGAAAATTGTTGGCCACTAGCAAGAATTATACGTTAAATGCACTGTTGATCGTTAAAGTGTTATCAACCATCTCGTTAACTGACTAAGGGATAAGGGCACATCTTAGCAATCCACTCTGCAGAAAATTGTCAGGTACATGCACTAGCCATAATAAAATGTTAAGTGCACTCTTGATTGTTAGTGTTAACAACTGTCTCATTAACTGATTAAGGGATATGGGCACATTTTAGCACTCCACCCTGAAGAAAATTGTCTGGCACTAGACAGAATAAAATGTTAAGTGCACCCTTGATCATTAAAGTGTTAACAATTGTCTCATTAACTGATTAAGGGATAAGGGAACATCTCAGTACTCCACCCTTTAGAAAAATAATTGTCTGCCACTAGCCATAATAAAATGTTAAACTGTGCCCATGATTGTTAAAGATTAAAGCTCTGGAGAGAAAGGGAGTTACAGTATTGATAAATTTTACCAAATGAAATTAACAACCAAACATAACATGGATGTGCAAACATGGAGCTTTTAAAACACTTCTTATGTAAAATCCATGACTTACTGGCAATGTTTACAGGCTTAAGTTGTACATCAGTCAGAAACATTTCTATTAATACAATTATATACAACTTGTTCCTGGGCCTCTAAATCTACTGAAATGGTTCCTTGGATGAAAGAATTATAGTTGAGGTTGGATAAAAAATAATCACAACAAACCTTCAGACTTTCAAAATTCATGGAGATGAAGATGTGCTCATGACAGCATTCTCTGCTTCCTAGGGTGCCCACCTACTGCACTCATTTCACCCAGTTGACCAGTGTTCCTACTTGGGTTGTCTGTCCATTGAGAAGTGATCCCTGCTCATTTCTCCCTTTTTCGATTATTAATGAAATTCTGAAATTAAAGAATATGTAGAAGTAACAAATTAGTTCAATAAAAAAGAAGTCTAGTATGCTAACTACTTATATAACAGAATAAGATAATGTAAGTTCAATTTTGTGCTTTTCATTGACTCTTTCTCGTTGGTTAGCAGTTCAAAAAGACCTGAATCACTTCATTATTTTTACTCTGGCTAACACCAGATCATTTCACTTGTTAATGGGAAAAGCCATGGACAAGAAAGGGTTTCATGTAACAAGTAGTCAGAAACTATCTGTGAGGGTCAATAAAGACCCCAGTGACTTCATTATTTTACTCTGGCTAACACCACATGACTTAATTTACTAATCAATGGGAAAGGCCATGGATGAGAAAGAGTTAAGCCACTAAACATATATCTTTTAGTTAAGTTGATACAATACCTACCTGTACAAACTATTTTGATTCTGACTGAACATGTTAAATTCTTTAACGAAAACCCTGTTATTACAGTTGGATCTCTGTAAACAGTATGTCCATTGTGGATTAATACTGATTTTGCTTGGGTCTGATGAATGTCAGATTCACTAAAAACTTGCTTGGACATCAGCAGAGATTGGTCAGCTTGTTTAATAATCTTGTGTATGTACTTCCTAGTTAACTTAAAACTTTATATAAATCCATAATGAATACATAACAGAAAATCATAAGTCTCAAATTTCATGAAAATTTCCAAACATGATTTACAAATGTAATTTAAAAGTACAAAGTCATAAGGAACATAAACACCCGATAATTTGTATAAATCAAAATGGTGATCTCTACATACAAAATAAGAAGGAATCTGTCCAAAGTGAAGCCTGAGACCTTTTGCTGCACACAAGATTTTTGCTTCCATGTAGTCATTGGCAAGTGAGTTGTGTTTGTTTTAAATAGTGTTAATCAAATGGTATAAGACAGATGAACAATGCAGATTTTATTTGATCGGTAAAAATGTCCATATTCTTGTTTGGCAAACAGCTGATTGCCAACCATTATAATCCTCAATGAGTATGTCCTCAATAAAATAGCAAAAGTAATAATTCAATTACATACGAACACAGACTATTCAGTTAATAACACAATACTGCAGGTATAGTATGTATTTAGATGTGTTGTATTGACCATATGACAATCATTTCGACTGTCTTTTCAATAGTTCATAGAATAATATCTATGATAATAACAATACTGTCTGATTGTAAAAAATTAATCTTCTACATAGCCATGTTCATTCTCTGAAAGACTTGAAGTTGCTCATTAAAGACAAACTTGAGAAAAACCGACCTAATATTTTTGATCCTGAAAGTTTTCTAAGCATTCTTGGGGTCCTCGAAGACATAATAAAAAACTTTTCAAAACTATGTCAAATAAGATGTGACATCAAACGTAAACACAACCCCTAACTTAAAAAATTAATACAGAAAATGGGACCACCAGCTCAATTTTTGTTGTGTCTCCCACATGTAAACTGAATTGGTACCGACTGTTCCTTGGAATATATATATATTGAAAGCAAAAATTTGGATGACGGATGCATTTTCCAAAATGTACAGCACAGAAATTCAACACTAATGCTGGACAAAAAGCCTAACCAGACTGAGTCCGCGATCACTGAGCAGACCAAAGGCAAAGAAATAAGCAATGATTTAATTTAATAATATGAACTTTTTTTATATAACTTGTCTTTCGTTCACAGTGTTCTCTTTCCAAAAATCGATGAGATCGTTGTACAACCTATCTTTGGCAGTTTCCTCGACAATCAAAATAAGTCATTCAAGTTTATTACCTTTTGTGCTATTGGTTGCCTCGCTTTGCTTTTGCTTCTGCAGGAACTGAAATGGTGTAAAGAAGGTCTTGTCCATAGTTTCATGTGAGTAAAGACACATCGTGGTTCTTCTGAACCTTGTACGTTTACTTTGGGCGAACCGAGATGTCCTCCAGTTCAGCTTCGATCGGGTTTACAACGCTTTTCTTGAATACAACTGAAAACTCTGTTGTTATACGATTAAACATGTTGCTCGAAGTTTAAAGATTCGTCTTCCGGTAATGTAATGACTGATGGGGGGAGGATCTCAGCGCCAGAACCTATTAAAACCACGCACAGAGACAATTGACAGCGATTGAGACACCATACAGCATTTGAAGTTCTGTAAACGTCAGGAGTCCCGGGAATAAAATACTTCGTTGTAAAATAAATACTAAATTAATAAAAATTGGCCGGAAACAGGCTCTCGCTCACTCCGCAATAATTCTGTTTCCGGTTTTCAGGTCCGTCGGAAGCGGGGGGGCTGGGGGGAGTGGCATCTCCAATAATTTTCCTGATAAGTAATAAGAAGCGAAAATTTTGTAAATGTGTTAACAAAAATTATTAAATAAGTGTAGTGTATGACATTCTGAATTACATTCTGTCTATAACAGACAGACATTCTGTCTGGAAATATACCATTTGTGATGTTGGCTGCTCAGTAAGTGATAGCATGAATTACCCTATTTACAGTAATGGCAAGATTTTGAGATATAGATGTAGGTAGAGGCCCCCCAATACGGATTTCATTTCGACGGGCCTGTTGTTTTACGATTTTTTTTTAAAAAGCAGGAAAAATGATAGAATAATGGATTTTTTTGTAAATAATAGAATTTTTGTGCGTTGATAAAAATGTGGCGCAAGCACTGACATGAAACTCAAATTCCATTGCAGCTAACCTTAAATTGCAGCGGTTGAAGTCAACATATCTGTTTTTCCTTTCTGTCAATATAACAGTTGACCATTTAATATTTCTTCAAGTTAGACTTTACAGCCTTCATAATTCCATGATCAATTATATAACTTTAACATGGTGTATGATACGTTGTTATCACATATAATGGGTGCGCGATACAAGCTATTTTACGAAACAATACTGGATTACCCTATTACCACCTCAAGTCATTAAAGTCCGATGGAATTGATAAAACGGTTCGGAAAATTTTGCCGGACTTTGTTTTACGGTTCGCTTCGCAGAAACGGGCTGTGACATATTGCGCTTACCAAAAACTACTTTTCTGACTCGGCTTTTTACACAGATTTTCAAAAAACCTTGCTTTGAGTCAACATTTGAACACCAAGTGTACTTTCTGGCTAAGGTTGCCGTCTTTATGGTCTGACTAGTAACTGCAAAGAGAGATATGAGAGAAGTGGTTGAGAATTACGCCATTGATGGTTGCTCGAGTAACGTAGAAGTAAAATCTTGGGTGAAGAGTTATTCAATTAATGTTAAATTTTAATTTTTTAATGTTCAGCTTACTCGTGTTCCCCCCATGTTCACTGATCTTTCACTCGTGTGCACTTTTAAACAAGACTAAAGTTACACGACTTCTGAACCGTGTGTAGATCTAGCGCTGACAACACGGCAAACGTCCAGGGCGTGATTGTGGGAATTAGCTGCCAGATCAATATTAGCCACCATTAGGGGGAAGTTTCCAGGCGTGCTGCCTTTCTTGTTTTCTCGTTGGTTCTTGAGACAAAAGAAAAAGCAGTGCAAACGAAAATCCCCCCCCAGTGTAAAGCATAATTTCCACAAGACGGAATTTTCCGCTTACTCACAGGGAATAAGAACTATCTTGCGAAAAGAAATTTTTCACAGATTAAGTAAAAAGAATAAACTGTACATGCTCAAATGCAATTTCACACGACAATTTTGCCATTACGTCCGAAGTTTTTCAAGTGGAAATCCGCCTCAACCAGAGTCGCGAATTCTGCAAACGGTCGTCAAAATCCAATGCTAGTTCACTGATGTCAATGCATCTCAACATAATAGTTTTTATTTAGTTTAACTTTATTTTGTGAAAACCTTACAATTTACATCACTTCTCACATGCCGTTCTTCTTTATGATTGTCTCAACAGTTTGGTAATCCTTTAACATCTTCTCAGCAGCATCTTTGATTGTTTGTTGGATTTCTTCATCTCGTCCTTTAGTCGTTGCAATAACTTTAAACACAAGCTTTCTCTCTTGCTCCGGAATACTCTTCAAAAAAACTAGAGCTAACAAAAATAAAAAATAAAACCCTGCAATAAAGGTCAGAAATAGGGGGTAAAAGTCCAACAGCTAAATGAAAAGACAACAGTGTTAAGGTTGGGAGGTAAGTTGTTTGTTTATTGGTTGATTGGTTTATTGATTGACTGGCTGACTGTTTGACCGCAAATTGAATGATCAATTGATCGGATTAATTGATTGATCGATCAACTGATAGATTGATGAAAAGGATGGATAAATGGATGAATGTATTGGTGGGTGGATGAGTTGGTTCGTTGGTTGTTGGCTCTTTAGTTGATTGGTTGATTGGCTTGCTAGTATGTTGTCTAGTTGGTCGGTTTTCGTTGACTGACTAATTTGTTTGTTGGTTGGTTGGTCCGTTAATTGGTCGGTTATATAGACATTTGCAGGGAGGTTTGTTCGGGATCGACATACTGAGGGAAGCTGCCAGAGTTCCGAATCCACCGAGCGAAGCTAGTTGGGTTAGAGAACTGCAAGCCCCCCTCGAAGAGCGTCAGTCCCGTATATAAAAGTATAGTGCTGTGTCGGCAGTATTGAACGACTTGTAGATAACCAAAAGGGTTGGGAAAGTGCCTGAACTTAAGTGTAAAAGAACTGTCAGTTTCATTACACTTAAGTTCCGGCAGTTTTCCAATCTTTTTTGCTAATCTACCAGTTATCTACAAGTATGCTTGGTTCTTATCCCTTCTCACAATAAGATTCATTTGCATGAAAAATATAGAAATAGTTCATACTTTAGGGCGCTAGAGCGATTCTGGCATTCATCAGAAGTGAGTTTGGCTCAAACTCATCACCTCAATACGTCAGCAGGTGAGTTCGGAAAAAGTCCACTTCTAGATCTGCCGAACCGACACGAGAGCCGGTTTTACGCCAGGAATAGGATAAGTCGGTTTAATGGTTAGTTGGTTTGATGGTCAGTTGATTTGTCGTTTGGCTGATTAGTTGGTGAGTTTCCTTTGTAAGATGATAGGTTCGTTCGGCTGGCTGGTTCGTTGGTTGGTTCGTAGGTAGCTTGGTTGGTTGGTAGGTAGGTTGGTAAGACGGCTGGCTGGTTAGTTCGTTTGTAGCATGGTTTGTTGGCTGGTTGGTAGGAAAGGTTGGTTGATTTATAAAAAGAAAATTTATGAGTGCAGGTTATACATGTTAGCAGAACCTTTCAGCCACCTTGAATTCCTTAAAATTAATTTGTCACAACTCCCTTCGATTTGCCAAAAAACAATAAAAACTTTTTTATTGCATTTCTTTCCATTTGGATTCGTTTTTCCAATGTCGCGAAGTTTTTGCAGTAACCCTCGACCGTTCTGACAGCCCATCCAAAGGTGACTTTGGTGAATGAATCGTAAAACAAAGTAAATCCCATTGATGTGTTGATAGTCAACTGTTCGATATCTTGTTCAGCTTGGTCTACGTCTATTGCGAAAGAAAATAAATGCTGATTTTTCCAAGCTTTTTCAAGTTTCATGAAAAAAAATGTGATGAAACCATGTACAGGGATGTAGTCACCAAGTATAGCCACAGAGTTGGGCTGCTTCTCATTTTGGGCGGTGCAATTGAGATTACACAGAGGCGCGGTTCAAAAACCTCACTTCAATGCGCCCAATTATCGCCGCCTGTGACCGCACATAAACAAATAATATTAAACTAAAACATGACTAAAAACTGAAATAGATTCAAACGGAACCGTACGTTCTTGTAGGACTTATGAACTCTGGATGTATTTTTTTTAAAACTTTTTTTGCTGTTGAAGGTATTCTTAACGCTGTTATCGGCATTCCTAATTCTACTACTGACTTGCTCAGTGTATTTAACTTTATGTATGTTTTGTGTGCTTGTTTGTTCTCGTACTGCTCATCGTTCAGTAAAATCGAGTTTTTAAATAGGAATTGTACTAACGGAAAAAGAATATTAAATATGGGCTACGGAAAAGGGGCGAAGTTATGGCTTCCTAAGAGGGCGCATGTACCATTGGTACAATGGCACCCAGGCCAGTCCAAGACTAGCTGCTGGAGAATTTCCAGTGGATACAAACCAGATGGTGAAAATGGCTTGAAATCTGCGTACACTCAAGAACAACTAGAGTAAAATTAGCCAAGTTTATAGAGACCTGCATTATAGTCCAAGAATGAACGTTTGATAGCAGAAGAGTGTAAATGTTTCCAAAGATAAGTTCTAGTCAAGAGTACCATCAAAGGACTTTTGGTCTAATATATTTATTGTCAGTCTCAAAGTTGTCTGTGGCTCCAAAAGATAAGACATAATCACCGCAGTTTTTCCTGCGAGGGAATGGTGGACATTTAATCCATTTAAAGCGGTTCCCCGATGAAAAATTCGCTTACCATTTCTTTAAAATGATCTTAAAGATTTCTTGTCAATTAGAAATAATACGAAGTTTCATTTGCACATTCCTTTGAATAAACATTGCATCTTATGCAATGTTTATTCGAAGGAGTGAGTCACCATTAAACTAGCCAAGTTTGAGAGAAATGAGTCAAGAGTTCCTTGGATGTCATAGTCTAGGGAACCTTGGCTCCGATTTGTTGTTGCTGAGACGATAACGTAAAGTCTGTCTTATAATCAAACTTACTGAGCTTTGCTTCTTTACTGACGGCGTCCAGAATTTAAACTTTGTTCATGCTATATTATCTATAGTTCAAGCAATTTACAAGATGAAACTTTTTTGCGGTTATTAAAATAAAGAAAAATTTCCCTTGACTAATTTCTGTCACATACTTCCTTTCAAGTTCGCCCTTTGAAACGGTTCTTTCAAGAGAGGTGCAAAATAATCCATAATCTTTTTGTACTCAAGTAAACTGGTCGTCACCTTCTTTCATCGCCTTTTCCACTTCCTCGGCAGCAACAGCAAAGGCAGCTTGGATGTCCGAATGTAAATCACGACGTACTAACTCAGTGTCTTCTGAAAATGCAGGAAACAGGATTGGTCGTCACTATGTCACGCGTTGTTATATGACCGTAAAGCATTATTATATGACCGTTGCACTGGGAAGTCCAAATACAAAAATCGGGAGATTAGATTGATTCATAAATGGTCAGATATTTTTCGTATTTACCCGCCCAGAGGGAAAATTTAAAACCAAATTTATTTTAGATAAAACGTAAAACGTTTAGCCACATGTGAGGTAGAACTGTTTAAATGTTTGATGAGCAACCTGAAGTAGAAAACTATACTATATATACTTATATCTGCTATGCTACAGATGCTGTGCTATTTACTTATGTATATATACTGCTTCATACTCGTAACTTTCCTTTACCATATGTATGATTTTATGCTATATACTTACCCTTTCAATTGTTTCGAATGAAAATGAATTACATTAGTAATCGGCGCCAGATTGTACGTGTCAGCAGTTTTCAATCCTATCAAAGTAAAGAGAACTTTAGTCAAGCTCGTAATCTTAAAAAAAAAAGATTTCTAAGCCCTAGACAGGAATCAAACCCACTACCTTCTGATGACCGGTGGGACGCTCTAAGCATTGAGCTTACGATCTTCATGAACTACATTTGTGTTCAGCATTCAAAACATAGATCTCTTGCTTTATCAACGAAATAGTAATCATTTCGTGATGACATGATTACAGGTTTAGGGTAGCTTTATACGTCGAACTTAAGCCGACTCGAACCTAATATCGTTGATTTACCTACCGACAAAGTTTGAAGTATTAAAGCCAGATTTAATTAGATTCAACTCTAATATTAGATCGTGTGAAGTACGAGGGTTATTTGTTCGATAATAAATTGATTTATAGAATAATTATCGTACATAAGATCGCGCCCTGCAAGTTCTACTTTTACAGGTTAAAATTAGTATGAATTTCATACATGGGCATTTCTATCTTTCAAATAGTTGTAAGTTAGGTTGCAGAACCTATCTGTAGAAGAAGTATACTATAAACATGAGATACTTGTCAAGTAGCCCTGGAATTTATTATGCATTATGAGGACAGTTTTGTTATGTTAACCCACTAAACTCTCTATAAACTGGAAGGTTGACTGTCAATCAAAAAGTGAAACCAAAAGTTGTCAACATGAGGCCTTTCTAGTCGTTTCTCTCAGTCCCTCACGGTCACATTAATAAGAAGCAGTCCTTATCACAAACGATAACTCTCATTTTAACCAAAACTACAACCTAGAACTAACCCCTTTAGTCAGTCTCATTAATAAGAACCAGTCCTTATTACAAACGATGACTCTCACTTTAACCCAAACTACGACCTAGAACTAATCTCCTCAGTCAGACTCGTTAATAAGAACCAGTTCTTATCACAAACGATAACTCTCACTTTAACCCAAACTACAACCTAGAACTAATCCCCTCAGTCAGTCTCATTAATAAGAACGAGTCCTTATTACAAACGATGACTCTCACTTTAACCCAAACTACAACCTAGAACTAATCCCCTCAGTCAGACTCGTTAATAAGAACCAGTCCTTATCACAAACGATAACTCTCGCTTTAACCCAAACTACAACCTAGAACTAATCTCCTCAGTCAGACTCATTAATAAGAACCAGTCCTTATCACAAACGATAACTCTCACTTTAACCGAAACAACAACCTAGAACTAATCCCCTCAGTCAGTCTCGTTAATAAGAACCGGTCCCTAGCACAAACGATAACCCTCATATTAACCCAAACCAGAATCTAAAACTAACTCCCCGGAAACCGAATATTTATCATGACTTCCATAAGATAAGAGATCCATCCAAGATACAGCTATTCAAAAGGTTTCGACAACCAAAATTTTTCTCGGAGACCGACAACTAAAACCGCGTAGTAATCCTTGGAAACCCGCGTTGAAATATGTTCTGAGAGGACTAAACACCAACGACTAAACCGGCGTGAGGGTCTGGGGGAAACGTATATCATATCATATATCATATCATATCATATATCATATCATATATCATATCATATATCATATCATATATCATATCATATATCATATCATATATC
>JBAHVQ010194647.1:0-14118 GCA_036872915.1 Nanipora kamurai
ATATTACATAAGTGTAGACGACTCGTACACCCACACTGCAAAACCGCGAAATCTTGTCCAGATAAATTTTCTTATTTCAAGAAAATTTATCTTGTTTCAAGGAAATTTATCTTATTTTTCTTTTTTTTTCTTTTTTATCTAACCTAAATTCGGGAAGATTTTATCTTGCAGACGGGACCGGATAATTTTTCTTGTTTCAAAGAAAAATATCCTTAAAACAAGGATATTTATATTTTTTTTATCTTAAAACGAGATTCCCGGATTTGCAGTGTCAATCACGCGCTGAGAGTACTTTGTTCCAGATATTAGCATTAAATGAACTAAACATTCTTGGGTAAAGAAGAGGCCGAAAAAATCCTCGTACTAAAAGTTATCTACAACAACCGTCAAAGAAAGACACGTCGTCCCCAGAAACCCTATTGGCAAAGTATCCAGGACTTCCCGAGAGCGTTGGTTGTCTCAAAGGTACAGAACCAACACTATATATACAGTATATCGACAAAATTGTGCCCGGTTGCAAGAAAGCACAGCAGAACCAGTGCCAGTGGCCATCACTCTCGAAAAGTACCAAAGGCAACCGTACAAGACAAGACCCTGCACGCAGTTATTTGCATGGCACAGTCAGAATGGTAATATAAAATCAAAGTGTTACTGGACCCAGACTCTACTCGGTCCTTAAGTTGAATAAATAGCTAGAATATTAATAAAGGGGAGTTACATTTTGTATAAAAAAGGAGGCGTCGTAACATGGTGTCAGGTGTGATTCATCTTAAGTAAGATAGCCTTGAAGATAAACGCTCATTTTAGTAAATAAGCACATGAATAAACAGAAAAGATATCCATCTTCATATAAAATAGCTTAAACAGCGTGGATGGCCAGTAAAATAACGAGGATTGACACGGATTAAAATGGCTTCGAATGGCTTTCCTGTACCGGCTAGAATGGACGTGAAAGGCGATTTGGCCCAGAATTGGACATTTTTCAGAGCACAATACGAGAATTACGAAATTGCAACTGGTTTGGATAAAAAAGAATCTGGAATACGAATCGCTGCGCTTATGTTTGTGATGGGAAGAGAATGTTTTCGAATATATCAACATATTGGCATTTGCGAAGGCGATCGTAAAGACCTTAAAAAGATTCTGGATGCACTCGAAAAGCATTTTGAACCGACTCGAAACGTGATATACGAAAGATTTAAGTTGAATACTTGTGTACATGAGCAGGGAGAGACTATCGATCAGTATATAACGAAGTTAAAGCAAATGACGGCTACGTGTAAGTTCGAACAGCTTGAAAACGAATTAATGAGGGATCGCCTAGTGTTGGGGGCTAAGGACAGTAGTCCAAAGGCTCGAATGTTGAGAGAACCAAATTTGACGCTCCAAAAGGCGATTGATATGTGTTGCAATAGTGAAATAGCAAATGCACAATGGAAGACTATGAGCAGTGAGCAAGCGAATGAACGGTCAACTATGCCAGAAGAGAAAGCGAGCTTAAAGGAGCAAAGAAGAGCGATGGATCAGTGAAAAGGAATGAAAGAAACAAAGACAGCCGAAAAGAGTAGAGTAGATACTGTGGTGGAAAGCATAAGAAAGATAAGAAACAATGCCCTGCCTACGGTGAGACGTGTAATAACTGTAAAAAGAAACATCATTTTGCGAGAGTTTGTAAGCAGAGAGTAAAGAAACATGTCAATGCACTGGCGGGTGATGTAGTGGATCAATCATCGGGTGAATCTATCTACCAAGTTGAGCAATCAGTTGGGACAGTTAAAACCGAAGGCGAGAAATGGTATGCAACCCTGGTCCGCAACGAATAGTACAATGCCAAATGGACTGTGATTTGACATGCGATGTTCTTAGTTATAAAGAATATTGCAAGATAGCACAAGAAGGAAATGCCAAGCTACAAAACCGATGCAAAATTGCGACTATATGATGGCTCGGTGGTGTTACCTTTGGGGATGTGTGAGCTGAGATGTAAACAATCTGTAAGAAGCTATAGCCTCAAATTTCAAGTGGTGGACTCCGAGCAAAAGCCTCTTTTGTCGGCAGCAACCTGTGAACTGCTGGGACTGTTGGTTGTTAATCGACAAGAAAGTGTACATGCAGTGGGATTACGGATCGGAAAGGAATGTCTTGCTATCCTCTTCGCTTGCGAACGGTTTGATCTATATGTCTCTGGAAGAGAGGGAGAGTCGTTGTCGAGTCTGACCACAAGCCACTAGAGGTGATTTTCAAGAAGACACTTCTAGCAGCGCCTCGTCGTCTTCAGAAAATGTCGTTGAAGCTGCAGAAATTTAACCTTGATGTAAGGTACAAGAAAGGAAAGGAGATGTATTTGGCCAATACACTCTCTCTAGCATCCTTACCTCAGACCCGGAATGGCAGCAGCAAGATGAATACCGAGCAAGTTTTCCGTGTTAGCTAACAAACCAAAGTGGAAAAAGAAGTCGAACTGGTGAATCAAACTTCATTCCTGAATGTTACATCTGACCGGCTCAAACAGATACAGCAACATACGGCCCAAGATACGGTGTTACAGATGCTGAAGACAACCATTCTATCAGGTTGGCCTGACACACAACAGGAGGTGCCGATAGCAATCAGAGAATTCTGGTGTTTCCGAGCTGAAATGACAGTTCAGAACGGGGTTATTTTCAAGGGTGAAATAATCTTGATCCCAAAGGCTATGCGACCCGAGATGTTGAAACGGATACATTCACGCCATCTTGGGGGAGAATCCTGTCAACGTAAGGCACGAGACGTACTTTACTGGCCGAACATGAGTTCTGAAATTAAAGATATGGTTGGACAGTGTACAACGTGCAATGAATATCAACAAACGCAGACGAAAGAACCGTTGATGACACACCCTATTCCAGAGCGACCATGGAGTTAGGCAGCTATTGATATTTTCATGTTAAATGGTGAAGATTATCTTCTCACAGTGGGTTTCTATTCAGATTTCTGGGAAGTACACCGTTTGAATGACATGACAGCTGCTACGGTAATTGAACTGTGCAAGATGCACTTCAGTAGACATGGAGTCCCAGATATAGTGGTTTCAGACAATGGGAGACAGTTTGATAGCAGAGAATTTACTGAGTTTGCGAAAAGTTGGGAGTTTTGAGCATACAACATCATCGCCATATCATAGTCAGTCTAATGGGAAAGTAGAAGCGGCGGTGAAGATTGCCAAGAAGCTGATGAAGAAAGCTAAGCGTAACGGGCAAGACGTGCGGAAGGCTATTCTAGACTGGAGGAATACACCCGCTGAGAACATGAAAAGCAGTCCTGCTCAACGTCTGATGTCTCGCCGGACACGAACACTGTTGCCAACGGCAAGCCAGTTACTCAAACCGAAAGTAGAAGAAGAAGTTCAGGAAAAGATAAAACTGAAACGAAAAAAAGGCTAAGCAGTATTATGACAGAGGTGTTGTAAGCCTGCCAGAGCTGCAAGTTGGTGAAAAGGTTCGAGTGCAACCAACCGTAGGTAAGAAAGATGGAAGATGGGAATCTGGTACATGTGTGCGGAAATTGGATCCTCGGTCATATGTTCTGTGAGTTGGAGACAAATTGTTAAGAAGGAATAGAAACTTTCTCAGAGTTACAAAAGAGATTCGTGTTGATCAGAATGTCCCTGAAGAAGTTCAATATCTCTAATCGGGTTCTGATGATGTACCTGCCGACGCCAGCTCGGGGAGCTCTAACAACTCCAGATGTTTGCAGAAAACCCTAAGTAACGAGAGAAGCCAGCAGAAAAGTCCTAAGAAGTCAGGTACATCCGACCAGAGCAGCTGGGTAAATGAAACAACAATTGAAAATCAGTCTAATAAAGATAGAACAATGGACAGTGCTAAGAACAAAGCAGCAATGCCGGTTGAAAGACAGATTAGAACCAGGAAAATTAGACAACCAGAACGTTACGGCGATTTTGTTATGAATTAGATAGTACGCACTTTAAAAGTTAGTTAGTAATTATGTAATTGCCATTAAGAGCTGAAAAGAAAGAAAAAAATATATTGGAATATTGAAAATCTGCCTGATGAACATTTTTTTAATGTTGTTGACTTTATTATTTTTAGATAAGAGTATTCTTCCTTCCAGAAGAAGGGAGATGTTACTGGACCCAGTCTCTACTCGGTCCTTAGGATGTATAAATACCTAGAATATTAATAAAGAGGAGTTATATTTTGTATAAAAATGGAGGCGTCGTAACACAAAGGATAAAATCGAATGGCCGAAATCGATCTGATCGCCCTGCAGCAGTACCGAGGTGTCCACGAAGTACTCGCCGTCAATAGCGAAGGCAATTTGATTGTCACAGACACGAAAATAGTAATACCGGCCTGCACCAAGAAGGGATAATACAATTAGCACACCAGGGTAATCGACGGGGGTCTAAGACAAAGGCTTTAATCCGTAGTAAAGTGTGGTTTCCTGGTTTAGACTCATCCGTTCAAAAAACCATCAGGCAGTGCATGCCATGCCAAACAAATACAATTAGACCAAAAGTAGACCCACTCGACATGTCATATTTTCCTTGTGATCTGTGGGTCAATCTCAGCAACGATTTCGGTGGCCTTCTTCAGTCTGGACGGTATTTACTAGTCATAGTTGATGAATACTCCCGTTTTCCAGTCGTAGAAGTCGTTCGCAGCACAGCAATTGAAACAGTTATTCCAGTTGTGGACGAAGTGTTCTGCAGATTGGGATGCCAAGAGATTCTCATGTCAGACAATGGTCGAGCAATTTTACAGTCAGGCATGGAAGAATTTTCTCAAATCCTGCGGTGTAAAAAACAAAAAATTCATCCGGTGTGACCAAAAACCAACTTTCAAGCCGAAAATTTCAACAAACCAATAATGAAATCCGTCAAAAGCAGTAAAGTTTCAATGCCAAAGCTGGACATTTGCCATGCATCAGTTTCTTGGCGTGTATCTCTTGCACACCGCATACGACCACAAATTTCACACCACACTGCGTATCTTTTGGGAGAGAACCGCAAAGAACAATGGCTGAGCTGAGTCCTTAGCTACTGAGCTGAGATACTCCAAAGACTATCAAAGTTGAATAACACTCGTGGAGAACATTAGAGATAAATAGAAATTTTCCAACATTTGTCTTTAGTTGGTGATAATTATTTTAAGATTTAATAAAGATAAATTGAACTGAAGGGTAACGGCTAGTGAAGGAATATCGTGTTTGGAATCGAATGTACGCCGAATATTAAAGGTTTAAGGATGTTAAATGTATTCAGCCTTCCTAAGTATCTCGACGAAATACGCATCTTAATAAAAGATAGTCGCTTCTACATTCTGGCATTAAATGAAACGCGTTTGGACTCTACTATTTCGGACGGGGAGTTGAGAATCCAGAGCTATGACATAATGCGTTGTGATTGCTCCCTTACGGGAGGAGGTGTTTGTATTTATGTCCCACGCTCTCTTTTTAATTTGATTAGAAGTGAAGTAATTCTAGAGCCCGTTGAAGCTGTTTGTGTTGAAATCGTGCAACCAAAAAGTCGATCTCTTTTTGTTGCGACAGGATAAAGAACACCTAACGATCACGTAGAATTCTTTACTAAAATCCAATACTTTATCGAATCGATGAATAATGAAAATAAGGAATTTTATATTTTAGGTGACTTGAATTGTAATTTATAACCATATTCCTTACATCAGTCAGAGGAGTCGTTGATATCGATTATGGAATTGTTTCTGCTTACTCAATTAATTGATAAACCGATCCGTGTTACAGAAAACGCACGTTCGTAGTTAGATGAATATGTTATCAATACCTCAGAAAAAGCAATCGGTTCTGGGATTTGTTGCAAGGGAACAGTGATCATAGTTTGATTTATGTGATCAGGAAAATAGACTCAATTATAATGGACAAGTCACAGAAATAATCCAGCATAAAAAATTTTTAACATTTTAGTGACCGGCAATTATTATTTGATCAAAGCTACCAGTGCTGGGAACAGCTTTATGCAAAACAAAATGCTAATGAAATGTGTGGATGTTTAAAAATGCTTTCTCTTGAGGTACTCGTTAAACACTCGTCAATAACAACAGAAAGAGTTAAGGGAAAAGGTAGTGTTCCATGGATATCTAAGAATATTTAAACAAAATGTATACAAGAGATCGACTAAAACGGAAGGAGAGTTTTAAAACTAGTAAACTTGACTGGATACTACCAGAATCAGATTGAAAATGAATCAAATAACCCTAAAGAAGCCTGGACAACTATCAATGATATCCTGCAAAGAAATAAAAAAGATACTATTAATGAAATCAAGACAAATGAGAAAGATGTTACTTCACTTAGGGAGATTGCTTAGTGCTTCAGTGATTACTCTACAAATATAGAGCCGAAACTTGCTGAGACCATACGTGAAGATGGACCTCATTTTGAAAGTTATGCCGCCAAAGAAGCAGAATCATATTTTATTTGTGTAAATAATGAAAACATTGTCTGCTCGTAAAGCAATGGGTCTTGGCAGTATTTCGGTGAAAATCTTAAAATTAGCAACATCTGTTATTTCGAACCCTATGACAGATACTTTCATTACGTCCTTTCTTTCAAAATCTATTCCAGTCAATGGAAAATTGCCCGAGTCTTTTCAATTGATAAAAACGGCAAGAGAAACATTCTTGATAGTTGTCAACCAATTTCCATTCTTCCCGTCTTAAGGAAGGTATTTGAAATGATTCTGTTTGAACAACTATATGAATACTACATTGAATATAATTAATTGTCTTGCGAACAGTGTGGATCTAGATGATTCCATTCTACAGCAACCGAAGGGAAGGGAAGACAAGTTTAACCGCTGTTGACCAATCTTAACACCAGAAGTCTGCGATTAATAAAGTATAACATCATACGGCAATGAAGCTATTATTCAATCCTTGAAAGGAAGACTTTTGCTTTCTAGCTACCGGCAGTCGTTACTTCAACCGTAGAATGAGAGAGTCCATAGAAATAGCAAGAAATCCTACCATTTGCCAAGAAGGACAGTCACCTAACAGCACATGGACGGCTCTGTTCGGTTAATCCTTTAACTCAGTTGCCTTTAGTTTTAGTTAATTAAATTTGGAGTGTTGCTGTCTTGCGTGATTTTTATAGTTGTTTCGTATTTGTGATGTGAGCCAACGGGCGGTTGGCAATTGCTCTGATGAAGTCCTCAGTCAACAGGTCGAAAGCTTAGCATTAAAATAAAACGTGGTGTTCCACAAACTATACATAGTATATTAAGTTATTATTGTTATTATTTAAATTTATTTAAATACAGTAACCCTTTAGTTCCCTGATTTTCAAAGGGTCGTATGGTATTACAAGGAACTAGTCTACAAATATCCTGTACATAATAAATAATTATGACATACTAACAAGAACAAATAGGTCTTTTACAGTTACATTTTCAACACAAATATACATTTAGATTATATAATTATTAGTAGTGGTTATTTTATAAAAATTCGGATGACTGTTACGGTGTCACTCGCTCTCTACATTGCGATATTTATCGTTGACTAAGTTTTTAAAAGATCCT
The DNA here is from genome assembly GCA_036872915.1 of Nanipora kamurai. Classification (NCBI taxonomy): domain Eukaryota; kingdom Metazoa; phylum Cnidaria; class Anthozoa; order Scleralcyonacea; family Helioporidae; genus Nanipora; species Nanipora kamurai. The sequence goes on from JBAHVQ010194647.1 coordinate 7,562, forward strand.
GTCGAAAGTTGTTCATACTCTTTAACAATTTCTGATGGTGATCAATTCCAGGACACAGCTCCACGGTAGGAATAACTAGTTTTTAGGAAGTTTGTTTTGAGCTTATTTAAGTAAATTGTTTGATCATTGCTTCTCAGATTGTATACGTTATTGTGGCTGGGAGTAAATAGTTCCGTTAAGTGACTCGGCGCCACTCCTTGCAATTCCTTAAATGTCATCAACAGCTCTCTCTTCTTGAGAGTGGTTTCCATTGGTTCACAGTCTAGCGCTCTGAATATCTCCGATGATCTAATTTCGTAGCTTGAACCCGTTATCACTCGAGCCGTCCGTTTTTGTAGTTTATATAATTTGTTCATGTGTGTGTCAGCGGCCACAAAGCGACATGGCATTTTACTGGAATCGACAGCCAAGTTAATTTAATTCTCAGTTGAGCAGCGGTTTTTGCAATTCCCCGGGACATTTGTAGATGGATGACATGTTCTTTACATCGATCATGACCTTATGGTGGCTAGACTAGAGGCAGTAGCACTCGGTGTAGGGTCCCTAAAGTGATATCCAACCACGGAGTAGGCAAAAGAAAGTGGCGGAAGTGCGAAAGGGAAGTAAGTAAAACAGATTCGCAGATGACATTGGAGAAAACTGGGATTTTCCTCCAAAATGTGACAGATATACAAATTACTAACCATTTAATGTTCGAATCGAATTTTTTGCTGTTTATTTCCAGCAGAATGCTTCTTGTAAGCATTCTTTGTCTAACAAATGTTGAAAAGGAAACTTCTTCATAGAAATTTCACCCCTCGTCGCCGAGATGGAACGATTACATGGATTTTTTTCATTCGAGTTAACCAGGATAGCCTGGTTGCAGCTACAGAGATCCTGACAAGCGGGTAGACCACTTTCCGCTTTAATTGAAATGTTGAAAAACTATATAATTTATACAGGGACCGAATTATATAACTAATACAACACGGACACGATTATTTTTAACGAAAGCATATTTTTACGGCATTTCTTACACAAAAGAAGTCGATGTCTTATGTACTTTTTAAAATATTGTTAAAATCCATGAATACTTTTTGGAGGAGACAGTCCAGATTCTAATTATAGTATTAAAATAATGTAACCTTAAACCGTAGGATTTTTGTTTTTTCGATGACATCATGACGACGTCATAACAGCGCATCACTAATAAACAAAGGAAATTTGCAAACATAACCATCTACAAGTTGTTATAGTTGGTTGTTAAATATCTGAAGTGTTATGAGTATTTATGTTCATTTTAATTTTCTTTAGCAACGGGCTTTCTTTATACACCTTTTTATACTGTCGTGAATCGAATAACTTTCGATACGATTAGCAAAATACATAAAAGATTAAGTTATAGGTCTTTTTGTAATCTCAAGTCAACCGTGGTTCTGTCTTGTATCTTTGTATTACGAAATGTATTTGTATAAATAAAATGTATCTGAGTATTACGAAGGGCTCCTTTAAATGTCTAGGCTCGTTTGAATCATTAAAGCAATTCCTTGACGGCATTCTGACAGCAGAAAGAAAATGGGCGATGCTTGACGATGGCTGTAAACAATTTGAGGACACAAATATCATCATTCGTTGGTATACGACTAATAGGTCGCATAGTCTCAAAGGTCAAGACAGTGATGATCTAAAGATAAAGGTAACTGTGATTGCTAGTGAAAGTCTCGATGAGCTGAAGAGCGATGAAGACGAAGTACCGCCATCGAATATAACGAATGCGGCCAGGGTACAAGTCGTTGATAATGGCGTATCCCGTCTATCCAACAAGTTAATTTCTTTGGATGTTTATGACTTAATGATGAAATCATTAAATCTCACTAAGGAACAAATTAATAAGAAGATTAAATATCTTTCTGGTGGAATCCAAACGATGAAAGGTAATAATGAGTCAAACACGTCGTCATTACGTGAATTCCTTGAGTATTTCAGGAACTAGAACTTAAGATGAAAGGTAGAACGCGAAAGTCTACAGGAACGTGCCGAAAGTTTAGCATATATGACGTCCTATCTGAACATCAAAGTGAAAGATCTCGAGAATGAAAAGAAAAGCTTAGTTACCGCGATTACAATTTTACAATATAGCCATGATTTGATTGACCAAAACAGATGCAATACCAATGGAAATAGCCGCTGGGAGACAGTCAAGAAAAGAAATAAACGTATGTGTGTGAGGGATAATTCCCTTTTATATTCTGACTTATTTGTAACACCACCGGAAAAGGAAGCGGAGAATAAAAAAGATCAAACAAAACTAAAAAAAAACAGGAAAAATTAAACCTGGAACAAAACCCGCGCGATAAATTCACTAGCGAGAATTAGTGTTGATCTGGAAAAATTGGTTACGACTTGCAACTGAAATTTATCGTGAACCATGAACAGTGACATTTATATGACCTCCTAGTTGAGTCTTAGGAAATATTTTGCTGATCAAACTGTGGAGTGGCATGGACTCAGAAAAACTTTGAGCTCCAGACGGGACTTCAACCCGCAACCTCTGAATGCTAGCCAGACGCTCTAACCATTGAGCCACTTGAACTCGGATGGCAGCCCAAGGTTACTATCAGTATTTAAACTTGGAACAAGCCCGCCGCCAATGACTTGCTGAACTGCAAGCCGTTAGATAACGGCAATCTTCAGTAAGATGCGAATTTGAATTTTCAGTCGAAAATCGAAAATTGAAATTGAAACTGGAATTCAAATTGACACCTAACTGAAGAATACCGACATCTAACGGCTTGCAGTCCACAAAGTCGTTGCCGACTGGCTCGTCTCAAGTTTAAATACCTAAACGGTAACTTTGCTCTGCCATCTGAGTTCTAGTGGTTCAATAGTTAGAGCGGCATCGAGTCCCGTCCGGAGTTAACAGTTTGTCTGAGTCCGTGGCGTTCCACAGTTTGATCAGCAAAAATTGCCTAAGATTTTAATAGTATCAAACTGGAAACTGAAAATTCAAATCAACTAGTTGGTTTGTCAATGTGATCGCTGTAACTGATAAGAATCTACTAGATCTTTAACCTTTTATTTAACACCATTAAATATGCCTGCCTACTTTATAAATGTACTTTAATACTACAGCCAATATGTACAGCCAAAAAAGTGCCGTCTACAAAGAAAGGTTTAAACTTTTTTAATTGTAGGGTTATTGCTATTCTTCTTTTTCAGATCGCAGTTAAAATTTCCGGTTATGAATTTTTCTTTGTTTTCATCATAGATTTCCTGGATACATTTTTCAAAGTGATCAAGTAGTTAAATAGTGTAGTCTAGTGGAAGATACCAGTTAGAAGACTAAAACTGGTTTGCTTTTTTTTGCTTTTTAATTTCAAGACAGGTTGCTACTAAATCTTAGGGCATTAAATCACCTCGTTCCGTACATATAGTGTTTTTATGTTTGTTGGAATAACTCTCTTATTTGATTTCTGTCTCACCTTAGTACTTGATAACCGGTAAATTCATGCTCTGTGTCATGTGGAGAATTGTCAAGCGTTTTCTTGTTCATGCATAAAATATCAAAGAGTTTCTAATGAATAAGAATTCTAAGTTCGAGAACAATTTTTAAAGCATTAGGCGAATAAGCAGACATGGTTTTACGATACTCTTGCTCGAAAATTTTCGTACGTAGCTCACAAAACGTTCATAAGACGTCACAAAACCACATGTAGGTGGTTAACGTGGATTTGCTGGTAATAATTTAGGACTTTTCCCACACAATATTATGATTGCTTTGGCACGCGTGCTGCCATAAAGCACTACTTTTCCTTTTTTAGTAGGAAAACCTTCTTTTAGTACGCTCCTAAACACATTCCAACCTTACGCTTATTTTGTCCGTTGTACTCTTAACCAAAGTCGTTGCGCGGAATGGAATTAATGACTATTCCTCCTTATCGTTCGCAATACGATCCTTAGGATTTGCCACAATATACTCAAACTTCAACAATGGCTTTTGGGCAACTTTCACGATGTAACTACCTTCAATTCTTCTTATAGGTTAAGTAATTCCTTGTGTACCTGTTTTCTGAGTTAGGCCCTTCGAGTTTGGAACCGAATTAGGAACCAAGTAGGGAAGAGTAAGAATCTGGTATGGAAAACTTGAACCGCACCCTCCGCTGAAAACGGTTGAGATTAATGTAATATTCAGACGTTATGATTCCAGATATGTATAGCCTCTCGCATACATAATTATCTCCGGTAGCCCTCATTCCTGTTTTATAGTAATTTTGATAGAATTTTCCTTTTGCATGTAAAGTTATGATTGAATGTGGTTTGAATATTGTTTCTATATCTGTGACAAGTATCTGTAAATATTCATTTATTTATCAATCTAACATAATTTTCTAAGCTGCCAGTTGCGATGGCATCATATCGAGTGCGATCAAAGCTGTCCAACCTCAGAGTTATGGTGACCAAATGAGGATCATGTGAGTTTTTTCGAAGATCCATAACACAGAATTACTTCTTGGTCTATCGTAATTAGATATTCATTGACATGGAATAAATTGGAAACTTTAGTTTTCAAATTCTGACAGGTGCATGGGCACCCGTCTTTATCCCCTCCTGATAACTGTACATCATAATAAAGGTAACTTACGTTCGATAACTAGGCATAAAAACCCAAAACCGTTGCTGTCATTTGCCATAATATTAGGAAGCAAAAAAAAATTGCATCCCTCCCTATGGTCAGAAAGTGAAGTGAAAGAAGTGGTGACGCTTGCACATACCAGTGATGGCCAATGTCCGTTTAATCTGCAGTATGACAAAGATAATCTCGTCAAATCTTCTAGCGATGGAAGGCCTTGGGCACAATGTGTTACAGCAAGTAGGGAAGGCTTATACGAGGTTTGCAGAGTGGTATCTAGTGCGGGAACATTTATCTGCCAGAATTCTGGATGCCCATACTTTCATTCGTTTGTCAAGCCCGACAAGTCCATTTTTTGTACTGTGTTCCTCTTTTGCAAGGCAACAAAGGTTTATGAATATGTTTAGGAACATTTCATTATATTTCACTATAATCATCATTTATATGAGGCTAAATGATGTCGGAAGACATCAGTAAAGATGCCAATGCATTTCTTCAGTGTAGCAGCAACGCCAATCTAAACCAGTGTACGTTCCGTGCCTTTATAATATTATGGGTAATATTCGCATATATCGAAGTTTCAATCTGGCTTTACTCGTTAAACAAAAGATCCATCTTTACCAAACAAAATATCTTGTTGATTGTTGAAATATTTTCAGTTAAAACGCTGTTAGGAATTTTCCGTATATAATCTAGACGAAGAGAGAACGTTTGTTGACAAGATTGAAATTTGAAGATAGACCAAGTCTACATATTTAGTTGAGAATATGTACTGATTGAGATGATAAGTTAAGAAAGTTGAAAAATTTCGCTGTTAGTATCAAAACTTTCAAAATGCTTATATCGAGTAGATAATGATTTAAATATTTAGATAGTGACCTTGCTGAGTCAATACTATCGTTCATACTATTGAACGGGTTTGACGTTTCCGATACTATCTGTTTAAGGCTGTCGCCAAATAAACATTTATACCACTGAACAAGTTTGCGTATACATCGCCAAGTTAGATTTGATTCACACCTATGAAAGTCCGTAATGATTTCTCATATATTTCATGTAAAATCTGGACATGAATCGTCGTTCACGGAATGCTTTCTTGTTTTTCGGTTTATTTCGTAACAACAAGCACTTCCAAAGCACACTGGTTGAAACGGCCGCAGTCCAGAAGCAAAACTGAAAGCAACAAAGGAGGAAAGCAGTTCGTCAGTGCATTCGCTATTTTCACGAAGCATAAGGGGTTTTCGATGACATTTATGTGAATGTAGTATCCTTTGCAAAAATTTTGACTCGCGCTATCACAGAATTATAGAACAGAAAGGGAAATTAAACTTTACAGATTTTTACACTTTTCTAAACAACCTTAATGTACCGACAAAATGAATACACGAACATTCCAACTCTATTTTCTGGCAAAATTTAACATAAAATGTTCAAATCATGTAAAGTAACAACCCACTTCTGTACTCAAGGGCGATGACTTCATTATGGCGTTAGGTATAACGCGTGAGTACATCAATTTAAATTGCTTTAAATTCCAAACAATGCGTAAATTTATTCTTAAATTAAGTTATTTTTGGGTCGTTTTTTCAGATTTAGCTGAAGCACTAGCTAGCCAACTAACTGCAGCAGAGCTTTTTACACGGAATACGCTACCACAGGGTTATCATAAGTTTCTGACAGAACAACGAGCTTTATATAATTTATAATTTTTATACATGTTTCTTGACCTATTTTACTCCAGTTTGCAAACTTTTGATCGCCGGCAAAGGCACTCCAGCCATTGAGTAGGGGCGGACCTAGAGGGGTTCAACCGTTGCTGAAGCAACGGTCCAATTTGCGAAATTTATGAAACGATAAATTCACAATTAACGTACACTGCTGAAGTCAACTGAAAAATTTGACTCGAGCGGGATTTGAACTCGCACCTTCGGGAAGCCGGTCCGCCGCT
>JBAHVQ010194658.1:0-14116 GCA_036872915.1 Nanipora kamurai
CGTTGTAGATAGGACGCCAAACTATAAGTTCTCACGTTCTCGACGTCAGGTCGACGACGCCAGATTACAGCAAACGCGTGCGCATTTGACACGCTGATTGCAAAATTACTTCTGCTTGGCGTCGTAGATGACTGACGTCGTAGATCTTAAGGTCTCTAATGACATCTTTTAAGACGTGGTCAGAAATAACCAATTTAACAGAGTTATAAATTTTAAAGTAATTCAAGTCAAAGAACATCTTGTAAACTTTGCTTACATATCAGTATATAATCTGTCTGAGGTTTATAGTCAAGTTCTAGCGCCGTGGAAATAAGAAACCATCACAAGAATTTAGCTCCGTAGTTATCAGTCCTGCCGAGCCTAATTACAGCTAGCGTGCAAAATAAGCTGAGAAAATAGGAGTTTTACAGAAGAGACTGGTGTCGGGTGAGACAAATTCAGGTTTGCCCCACCAAAGCTCTTCTGGGCACGTGCACTTTTTCTTTCATTTCAAAATGAGTAATAATTCCAGTGGCTCACTTCCTTTACTGTGGGCTGTTGGACAATTATCATCTGTCAAGGTTGTCCTCCACGATTCTCTGCCCTTTGCAGAAGGGCTGAAAATGTTACAAAGATCTTAGATGGCTGTGTTGTAAATGCTTTTGGGTATTTCCTACATCGAGGACTTACATGTAATCCAGGTTTTAACAAATATTGTTGAGCAACTTTTGATATCCATGCTTTGCAAGTTTTGAAATTGTATATTTAATATTTTATCGAAAAGTACCTCAAATAAAGAAAAATCAACAGATAACCTGTGGGTAATCGTCTGGAAAATACAGTACATGTTGTTTAACATAACTTTGGTTGACAAAATTCTTAAGATTGGTTGAATAATTTCAAAGGGTGCCATATCTTGTGATTGCTTAATAAATGGTTAGCTTTATTAGATGTCTAAAGATTAATTCTCTTTACATTAGCATTATGATATAAATGATGCAGTACTATTTGTGGTATACACCATGTAAATTTATTCACAGCTCAGCCTTCGTCCATTGATTTTTATGCTCTGAAGTCTCGAGTCAACCAGACGAAAGCATGGCTGTCAATAAGTTTGCATAGTGAACAGAACTGTTTAAATTGCTAAAAAAATGGTGTTATGAAGTAAAAACGGTGTACTGTGTCGTAGGTTTCATGAACAAGTGAGATACATTTGTATGTTACTTCACTTGTAACCCTTACAATAGTGTTGCATTTTTGATAGGTTAATATGATTAAAGATGACGGGAATGTGATTCACTTTACAAACCCTAAAGGTACAGTAGGAAAGTTAATTGTGTTTAGTATAGCCTTCATGCATGTGGTAGATGGTTGATTGTAGGTAACAATACTTTTCAAGTTATAAACTTAGAAAAGTTTTCTTTCACCCTGATCGGAATGGAACCCATATCCATACAATCATGTAATTGGTGAGATAGTCTACATTGGACATCACCATAACATAATTATAACTTTACGTGCATTATACGACCACAGAGCGTTCATCAAGCTCGTTCTCTCAGAAAAACGATTTCTGAGCCCTGGATAGGAATCGAACCCGCAACCTTCTGATGACCTGAGAGAGGCTCCAACCATTGAGCTACCACGACTCAGATGGTGAGCTAAGGTGCAGGTTCTTCATATGTACTGCCCAAGCGGAAGTCACGATATGACGAACCTGCACCTTGTAGCTCACCATCTGAGTCTTGGTAGCTCAATGGTTTCCGGTCATTAAGAGGTTGCGGTTCGATTCCTGTCTAGAGCTCAGAAATTGTTTTTCTGAGATACTGTAACGAGCTTGACGAACGTTCGCTGGTTGTCTAATTATAATTAAATCGGTCTTTTTATCATTAGTTTTTATACTTTCAGTGTATGGTTTTTTAGTCATATTTTTTTGTATAAATAAGGTGTTTCTTGTTTGGTTTCATTCATATTCAACCCAGTGAAGTCTGATGTCTAGCAATAAAAAGCTTGTTGTGATTACAAAATTTTTTGACTAAAATGTCTAATCTTGACTATGTTACTTCGGCTTTTTCAAGTTTAAATGTCCTTCATTTTTGTCCAATATATATTTTCCATGTTTAAATAGTGGCTATTGTATCAAGTACAAATTTCGTACGCTATATTCATTATGTAGCAGACCTTTAAACTAGATTTCTTGGTTGGTATTCCACTTTTGCTTGCATCTGGTTGATTTTCCAAAATGAGTTCATACAAGCTAAGGATCTGTAGACTTTGTGCATGTGTAAGACAGGTTGATTCTTAATTAATTAATGGTTGACTCTGCCTGGTTGCACGTTAGAGAAGGCCTTACCTGTGTTTCGTTCTGAAAGCGAAACGTCTTCGCTTGTTTGCATTTTTAAGACGGGTGATGGGTTTACAATGAATGATATTTCAACAATTTTCACTGGTATAACAGTGGGATACCAGTATTTCAGCATATCCAATACAAAAGGTAGGCAAAAATAAAATTCTGGTATCCTCAGGATACTAGAACACTGCAAATTTAGAGAAATGCTTGGAAAGGAGGTCTGAGAAAGATTACCATATTACAGTATACTTCTCGATTTTTTGTTACTGTTGTAGAATTCGCTGAAATAAATTCCAAACACTCTGACTGTTAATGTAAACATTAGTTCTCTTTAGACTGATAATTTATTTTAACTAAATATATAAGGTGGATTGATAAAACGAGAATTTTATTATCACACAAAGATGACGCTGTTGGAAAGGCTCTTTCTGTAAAAATATGAAATGTTTTCGGTGAGTGTCCAACATTCAGGAATTTACTGTAGCTAATATCGGACAACCTAACTCACCAAGGAGAAATGTCTTGGAAATGAAAAAGGTTAAGACTATAACTCAAATAATTACTCTTGTTGTTTGAAAATTCTCGTACCAGTCTGACTTTGTGTCGAAATATAGGATGTAAAGGCTGTATATAAAACAGTGTAAAAGTTAGCAGGTTGGTAGACTGCCGATTTTATGCAGAAAAATTCTGACGTTTCGACCTAAGACCCTTCTTTAGAGAGTGAAACACGTTTGAACTTAACGTCAGAATTTTTCTGCATAAATTCGGCCATCTACCAACCTTTTAACTTTCTAAGCTGCCTTTGTGTCAGTTCACTTTAAATGAAACATAAGTTGGTAAAAGCCATATTATTATTCTATTATTAATGAAACCTCCAATTGCTTTATAGTTCAAGCATCATTGGCTGCAAACACGTTTGCCATAATTGGACATGCAGAGACAAAATGTGAGTATTCTAAAACTGAACTTAATTTATAATCTACAATCATTAACAGCGCAAAGGTTTACAGCCGTATTAATATTGATTTAAAATTCACAAATATTTGCGTATTTTGATGAAAATTCAAGGGCAAATTATTGATCTTATTCATAACCAGGTCATATGATTTGAAAATTTCATCAGTATCCAGGGTGGATACTAGGCTGTCAATATCTGGTATCCCCCTTGAAATCTGGTATCCCATGTTTGGATACTTGATAAACCAATTTGGATTTGCGGAATTCATGACCTGATTTCCAAATATTCATGATTTCCAATTATAAATGATACCGTATGTAAAAGTTTGACCCCGGCTGGTGTTAAGAAGTCTCGCTTAGACTAGACAAAAATGTTAAGATATCTTTATCGGATATCTTAAAATTCTTAAACTTAAAACTATTGAGTTCGTTCAATGTTATTTACATTGCAAATACAATGGACACTCGGGCCACTTATACCATAAAACATTTACCATTCGAGAGAACGTTAAATTCTATGTAAGATAAGTGAATTTAAAAATATCCTTTCGAATGGCGACCGAGAAATGGTCATCTTTTAAGACATGGTCGGAAATAGCCGATTTCATTGAGTTATCTTTAAGCACAAGCTAAAAGCCACATTTGACGTTCTCATGAATTATCTGTGGAGAGGAGCCAATTCTAAAACATACACCGTTGGAAGTAGTTGTAAATTCTGTGCAACACCGCAATTCGTCTAGAAATGGCGGCGATTTTAAGGCGACTACGGTTATTCTTAGTCTGACAAATTTGGATAAGATATCTTTATCGGATGTCTTAAAATTTTTAAACTTAAAACTATTGAGTTCGTTCAATGTTATTTACATTGCAAATACAATGGACACTCGGGCCACTTATACCATAAAACATTTACCATTCGAGAGAACGTTAAATTCTATGTAAGATAAGTGAATTTAAAAATATCCTTTCGAATGGCGACCGAGAAATGGTCATCTTTTAAGACATGGTCGGAAATAGCCGATTTCACCGAGTTATCTTTAAGCACAAGCTAAAAGCCACATTTGACGTTCTCATGAATTATCTGTGGAGGGGAGCCAATTCTAAAACGCACCGTTGGAAGTAGTTTTAAATTCTGTGCAACACCGCAATTCGTCTAGAAATGGCGGCGATTTTAAGGCGACTACGGTTATGCTTAGTCCAACAAATTTGGCGATAGCTTCACAATCGGGAGTAGTTTTTGAATCGTCTGCCCAATCACCTGCCAGGTTCACAGTAGTTGCTTGGTCGTTAACTATCCTGATTTTGAAATTTTCATGGTGTCCCATCGGGATACTGAGCTTGTAACGTCTAGTATCCAAATTTAAAATCTGGTATCCCGTTAATATTGGGATGCCGCAAATCTCATGGCCTGTTAAGTGTATTATAGCACGATGTTTGAGTGTTAATGCATATCAGTCAACCTCAAGCTTCGTTTGCAATAGAACAATCAGTTGGCTTTAGTACACTACAACAAGAATGGTACGGCTAATCTATGTGCCTGTTAAAAATAATACATGAATGATGTCTATAAGAATTAGAGCGTTTCGGTGGAATTACGTTGATAAGATATATATATATATATATATATATATAGATATAGATATAGATATATAGATATATATATATATATATTATGTCTTATCAACATAAATCTACCGAAATCCTCTAAATTCTTATAGACATCATTCATGTAATATTTTTAATAGGCACATCTATATAGATGTAGGTGTAGATGTAGATACAAAACCTTGGGCAGTATCAATATTGTTGCCTTTCTGTTCACCCACTTTACCGTGATGTATATTAGGTGATTACAAAAGTATGGTTTTCCTCGTTAAGTTTTTTTGTTTTGTTTTATTTTTTCTTTTAGCCATTGCAGATATGCTGCCTGGAATTTACAACCAACTGGTAAGATTTTAAACCTCCATTTGCAATCGTACAGTTCACAGCGAAACACAACTTGACCTTTTGGATTTCAAGGATAAGTTTACATAACCATTCTTCTGAAAGCAAAAATCAGTTTTGTTTGGGGTATTATATGAATCAAAATGACTTGTGTATGTTGTTTATTCTTGTTACATTTTACCAAAATGAGCAATCCAGAAATTGTTATGCGTTGTTGATAAATCTTCAAGACAGTTTTCAACAGTCAGTCCTCTCACTCAAATTAATATAACGAAGAGAATGTAGCCGTTAAACATGTTTGGCTTTGATTATTACAAGTATTGGCTTTAAGCGTCTTTGAAGTGTGAGATCCTCATAGTACCCCCAAATGCCAACCTCTAATATTCCGCAGCCCAAATGCGAAATGCTCAGTTGCTGCTACCTAGGAGAAATGGTGTGTTTTGTGGCACCTTGACCCGCTTTTCTTACCCTGGACTTGGCTTTGGGTAACGGTGATCTAGGGGTCGGGGAAAAAAGCTGTTTCCCACGGAACACGTAAATAAAGTAGGTATATGTATATGTACATGTACAGCACCGCGCACGTCTATCTTAACATCGTCTATCGTCCGTCCGTCTATCGTCTGTCGTCCGTTCGTCTATCGTCTATTCCTTTATCTGCTGTCTATTGCTCTTTCGTCTACAATATCTGCGAACGATAATGTTATTGTTTAATACTTCCACCATGGAGTGCAGGTTTCACTGGCGCTGTGTAAACGGATTTTTCCCCCCCGACTTGTTTTCATGCTTGTACACGCAGATAATTTTATCAGGATTGCGACCGGGATAGCTCTCGATCATTACAATCCAGATAATTTAGCTGCGCGATGTAAACCTGGTTGTAGTATGCGTGTGTAGCCTTTACGGATTAAGCATCGGGGGTCCAAGCGTCTGTACACAGGATTCAGATCACGAAGCCATGTGCTTGATTACGGAACAGAGGCAGATCCAAACACCCGGTGGGGTATATTCGGTTTGTCGCCTCGCTAACACAGTCGAAGTAACTATTTTCGAGGTTTTCATTTCGAATTTTAGCGTTTCGATCCAATTTGATGCGCCAATATTCTTGTGGCGATCCCCACAACCATTTTCGAGATTTTAGATAACATAGGACACACACGTACGCACGTGCTTATATATAATGATCTAGGTGCTACGACGCTTTGAACTGGTATGATTATACTGTAGTTCGTCGGAAATTTTCGAGTTCTGTCGAGTTCTTCAATAGTAGTTCTTTGATCGAGTTGAACGTTTTTAAGAGAACTACGAGAAACTTGTCAATCTATAACTTCCAAGCCATCAAAGCAAATGGTAACAGTGAAATGAAAGTAGTGTGCTGCGTAGGCAGTGTTGAAATCCATATCTAAACATAGCCAGGTTAGTTATTACCGAATTCCGAAACATGGAAAGAAGGCCATTCGTTAGGGAGAAACGTTAAGAGAATAAAATTCAGGAACTTATTTATATACGTTTCTCTTTGACGAAGACATTTCGCTCGCAGGTCGGAGTTTACAAATTATGTTAAAATAGACGATAAAAAAGAGACAATAGACGCGTAGACGATAGACGCGTAGACGATGGACGATAGACGCGAAGACGATAGACAATAGACGCAAATAGACGAAAAAATGTGTTAAGATGGACGTGGACGGTACTGTATATGTATATGTATATGTATATGTATATATGTGTATTGTTATCACGGTCAAGTAATGCAATTAGAAATTCTCGAAGTTTAAACTCCCTTTGCTAGAATCCAACCAGAGTTTCGCGTCAAATCAAGTTGCGTTGTCCTTGTCTTATTACAATAGCCCGCCAGCGCGTCCTTCTTTATGAAATTGACCCTTTTTACGAAAAGGTTGAACATAAGGAAAAATTAGCATGGATTGTTAGTTCTTCGTTACAAAATTAGTTCAACAAATCCCTTTTCTATGATGTAACCTTTGGAAACACGACACATATTAACATCGAAGCTTCTATCAGAACAGTTTTTTTGAGCCCAAACGGGAATCGAACCCGTTACCTGTTCATCACCGGGGAGATGCTTTAACCATTGAGTATATAGCTGGACGGTTAGAGGATCTCCCCACCAATCAGAGGTCAGTTGTTCAAAGCTTGGGTAGCTTCTCTGATAGATAAGTCATTATTCATTCAGATTCATGATTTAAATAACTGAATTTATGTTTTTCTCAACAAATGGAAAGTTTTCTATTTTATAATGCTATTTCGGTGGATAAAACTTAGATTTGGTTATTTAACTAGTGAATTAAATAGTCTGTAGCGACTGCAAGTGTGATGTCGTATATTTATAATTTTAAAGTTCTCCTTTAGCCTCCCTTATTAATGTCATGTTTTCGCTTTTAGGATCTAACTAATCCAGGGAAAATGCCAACTGGTTAGTGTCACTTTGTTTTTAAATATCATTTGCTTATTATGCTCTGACATGGTTTTACGCTACTCTGACTTAAAAAGTTTTGAATGTAGCTTACAAAACTACCGTTTATGACTCAACTATTGAACACTCCTGTGTAGTGTCTTCATCAGGGGTTATTGATATGAACATGAGGTCCCAATTTATATCCTTAGAGAGCCATCGATGACATCATCTACTGATGGGATGGAAATAGGCATCCGGTAATAAACCACCGTCATCGGGATTCACTGGAGCGGAGGTACTATTGATGTCATATCTGCGATATCTTGAAACAAAGTGGAAATTCTTTTGCACCATCTAAATTCAATCGAACCGTCGATTCGATTCATGGTAGAACTCGAAACGAATAACTGCCTGCAGCTCTTAGATTGTGTTGTATAAAGAACAGACCACGAACGTTGGAAACTAGAGTGTATCGAAAACCAACTCACACTAACAAGTATCTCCCCTTTGACTCTCATCATCCTATATGCTACCAGAAGTCTGTCTGGAAATCTTTGTTTTGGAGAGCTGAACCAACTACTTTTGATCCTAAAGAAAGTGAGCGAAAACGTGTATTCGATATTTTGAAGGCTAACAACTATCCTAATGATTTCATTAAAAACTACTTAAAACCAGTTAGACCATCACGCACAAACACTGAGAATGCTGAGAACACTGAAAATTCGATGATGGGTTTTGCGACTGTTCCGTATATCAAAGGAATAACGGAGCTTATTAAAAGAACCTTAGGTAGTTTCAACGTAAACGTTACCCAAAAACATTCTTGACGTTAGGACATATATTTGCAAAGCCTAAGGATTGTGTTGCAAAGGATCAGGGAAAAGACGTGATTTAGTCCATTCCGTGTAACGACTGTGATTAGGAGTACACTGGCCAGACTGATCGTCAGCTTGGAACGCGCTTAGAAAAGCACCAAAAGGCAGTTTTCTTCTCAAAAAAAAGAAAATTCTACTTTGTCGGAGTACGTGTGTCTAACCAACCGCGCGCGATTGCGCGGGAAAAATCCAAAATTATTACCACTAATCCACGTTACCATCAAAGACGATGTCTGGAGGCGTGACATCAATAACGCCCCCGCTCCATTGAATCGCGATGACGGTGGTTTATTGCCGGATGCCTATTTATGCTATGTAAATCGTGACCTCATGTTTAGATCAATCACCCCTGGTGAAGACATCAGATAGGAGTGTCGAAACGTTGGGTCATGAACGGTAGTTTTGTTAGCTACGATGAAGACACCAGATAGGAGTATCGAAACGTTGGGTCATGAACGGTAGTTTTGTTAGCTACGTTCAAAGCTTTTTAAGCCAGAGTAGCGTAAAACCATGTCTAATTATTCACCTGGATGCGTTGCGAATTTGTTCTCATGATGCTCTGTTGGAAGTGTAACTTTTGTTAGTTTTGGCGGTTCGTTAACTCTTTCTACGTAGAGGTTTCCCTTCTGCGACTAAATAGTCTTACGTTAGCGTGGGTAAAGTCAAATAATAAATATTTGGACAGGATTTAGTTAACGAGGACGTGGAGCTGTTACAACAGATTTAATATATTATTTTGGTTGCTTTATCTCACGTATCCACTCAAAATCGAGATCTTTCGGCTTTTGGCCAGCCGTTTACTGCTGGTAAAATGGTTGAAGCGGAGGAGCTGTTATTTTGCCCTGTAATATTTTTCATCCTATGACATTGAAGCTCACAGATATTGATTAGGTTAACGTCTTTAAGGTGATAAAAATTACTTTAACCGGGAACTATACTTTCTTCATCATTTTCCATCATCAGCGGAGACTTGAATTTAGTTTACTTTTGAGACTTACGTTTCGCAAATTCGGGGTCTTTGTAGCTCGATTATGCTACATGAACCAAGATAGCGAAAACGCGATCAGCGGTGTTGTAAGAATTAAGGTCCACATACAACGAATACTATGCTACCAACGGACGTAGACTCTTAAGAAATTCCCAGTGAAAAAGTTATCGCTGATTTGAACATCTTTTTGACCGTATTTGTTAATCTTTGTTCGTTAGTAACCGTTCCCAGTGATATTGCAACAACCGACGATGCAGATGATGAAGTACCAGGTAAGATGAGGTTGCAAGATGCTAAATACGTTTTGAACACTGGTACTAAAATAGAATACCGAGTACGAGCCGGGCGGAAAACGTAATCTCGCAATAAATATTGAAGTCCAGCAGATAACTTTCAGTAAGCCCATAATAAGACATTGCTAAAGTTTGTAATTTTATTTAATTGACGTTTCGTTGCTAATCATGCAACATCTTCAAAGTGTATACTAATTACATGTGAATCTCGACCAGATAATAGATTATTTACAATGACAGGAAGTAGCTGTGAAGGTGATGGGTGAGAGAGTTGACAGTAAGAACAGTGTGTAATTAGAATAAAGTTAGAGGAACAGAACTAATTTTGGCGTTGAGGGTAGGATTTAGTTTACTAATGAGTAAACTTTCTCTAAGAAGAAGTTCAAAACCAGACGAGCAAAAGCTTAGTATAGAAAAGTCATAGAAATGGGATGACCAGTTTGTTTGTGATGTGCCAAAACACTAGGTTGGACAGTGCAGGAAATCGGTTTTCCTGTGTAAGCCGAAACTCGCATCTGCTCGCAAACGCGTGTATGTATGTGACGGGTGGTTTGACCAATATACAATGAATTGCACCATTGACACTTAAATTTATAAACTACACGCGGTTGTAGTGCAAAAGGAATTTGGTCCTCAAAGCGGAAAAAAGTTGACATAATCGTGACTTAATCGGTTTAAATATAACACGAATCCGTATTTGTGGAAAGGCGGCCGAAAGAAGCTTGTTAACTTGTCGCTGAAACTGGAGAGAGTGTCGACCAGTGAACGGAAGAGAAAATAAAATAATGCGTTTAGGTGTCGAGAAAAATAATTTTATCTAGGAAATCACGAATGCAGGAATCCAAAAATTTCATTGGGTAACCGTTTTGAACCATAATACTTTTAAACCTCGCAAGCTCCCGACGAAAAACAATGTACGAAGAGCAGACATTAAAATAACGAAACAGTAATGTCATGATTAAACCTTTTTTAAACGTGAGGGGAATGAAACTGTTGAAATTTGTAAACAATCTGGTAAAAGTTGGTTTACGATAAACAGAAGTATAAAATTGACCATTAGAGTATTGAATTGTGATGTCTAAAAAAGGAAGAGTGTTGTTTTCAATTTCATGTGTAAATTTGATACATGGATGTTTTGTATTAAGATCGTTAAGGAAAGGCGATATATCTGGTCCGAAGAACGAAATAACATAAATGAGTCATCAACATGGCGTCTTTAATAGATCGGTTTAAATTGAGTAGGACAATCATTAAGCCATTTAGTTTCATGGAACGAAAGAAAAATGGGGACCCAGGGGGGAACCCATCGCAACACCGTTAATTTGTTCGTAAAATTTCTCGTTAAAAATAAAATGGCAATGTTTAACTGGTAAATTTAGAAGCTCTTTAAATTGTTGGCGAGTAAAACTTTGGAAGTGCGAATTCTTTTGAAAAAGGTGGTTAATAATAATTTCAATAGTTCCATCTAACGGTATATTGGTAAAAAGTGAAGTAATACCAAAACTGGCCATGATTACACTATGATCGAATTTCAACTTAAATAAATCTTGAATAAATCTTGAATAAATAAATCTTATAAATTATGTAAATCTTAAATTAATCTTGTAAATCATGACTTTTCTATGCTGAGCTCGTGCTCGTCTGGTTTCGGAACTTCTTAGAGAAAGTTTACTCATTAATAAACTAAATCCTACCCTCAACGCCAAAATTAGTTCTGTTCCTCTAACTTTATTCTAATTACACACTGTTCTCACTGTCAACTCTCTCACCCATCACCTTCTCAGCTACTTCCTGTCATTGTAAATAATCTATTATATGGTCGAGATTCACATGTAATTAGTATACACTTTGAAGATGTTGCATGATTAGCAACGAAACGTCAATTAAATAAAATTACAAACTTTAGCAATGTCTTATTATGGGCTTATTGAAAGTTATCTGCTGGACTTCAATATTTATTGCGAGATTACTTTTTCCGCCCGGTTCATCTATTGCCATGGCATTCTCAGCTAAGTTATCGTGGTTTTAAGCAGTTTTAAAAAGAATGATTTTTTAAGGTTGTAAAGGTATCTTCCCCCTCAAAAACGCATGTGATGTCGCTTATGTGAGCATGAACTTAAGGGTGCGTGCGTGACATATCGTGTGTATAGACATGATCTTAAGTAAAGGTGCATATGGTCTGGCATGAGAAGCCATGGCCTGCTGTCGACGGTGAGACGATGAGAACTGACATCTCTTGGAGTATTGACTGCTGACCGTACCGTACCGTGAATCCTATTAACTCTTTAACGCACAGTGTCCTATATACCGGACACCTAAAACAAAAGAACAAAGGAAAAAACAAAGCAATAACAAAAGAAAAAGAATCTAGGTATTTTTCAGGGTTAACGGCTGAAAACTGAGCATTATCAATATAGTTTCTTCGTAATACGAGATGGTAACATAGCAGTAATGAATTGAGCAGATGTCTCCTTTTAACACATTTTGACGGTATTGAAGTGATTTCTTTTCGGTTTTTTTTATAGATCTCGTGGAAAACTTTGACGTGCCTTCCATGAATGAAACAGTGTAAAATCTCAAGCAATCTTGTCACGACTTTTATGAACATCATATTCTTTGGTTCTTTACTTTAAAGGCTGTACAGGTCGAAACTAAACATTGGAAACAATCGCAGTGACATGAAGTTCATAATGGTTGTAATGTAGCGCCCATAGTGTTTTCTTTTTGTTAAAGTATGAAAACTAAAAGAAACCTAACGGGGAAGAGGTTGTTCAATTCCAGTAGCAGCAGTAGGAATTTCCTAATTAGTATTGTCTTTTAAAAATAAAGTTTTGAAAACTTGTAATTTGTGATACTGGAGCTATAGAATTTTTCGTTTTAATAGTAATAACATTAAAATTCATGTATGAATTCTTTCATTCTTGGCTTTGAATTCTTGCAAAACCAGATTTCACTAGAGAAAGTAAATAGCGAGAGATAACGAGGTCTACGCCCGCGATCATTTCCTTGGTAGATAATCAAAAGGGTTGGGAAACTATCAGAACTTTAGAATGGACAAACTGACGTTTCGAGCGAAGGCCCTTTGTCGGAGTGAACCCAACTGACTACCATTTCCTTGGTAGTCCGTTGAGTTAACTTTCTAGTAGATTTTGCATGTTTAATGAAGTGTATCAACGTATCCATCCGTACATCACTGAAGCATTTCCCCGCTCGTTACCATGGTAATGTACCGCATTCTGGAATTTTTGCGTCAAGTTTTAATGAAATCTATTGTTCAGTCTTAATGAATAACTAGTGTGGCAATCTTCCAATAAAATTTTGAATTACAAAAAAGAAAATCTACTCTGAAGTTAACTGCACCTTTCTAATAGTTGTAGACTGTCCTTTTAACGCTCAGTGTGCATTATATTGGACATTTAGAACAAAAGAACAAATGAGATAAGAAAGAAAAAACGTTGAGAGAACAAAGAACAAAAGAAAATAACATCTCTTCCCCGGCGAAAAGGGCCGTTGAGGACCCTACGTGGAACAAAAGGTCATATTTGATTTCTAAACAAACACAAAGGGGCTGTTCACATGAGCCGGGATCCCGCCTCGTATATCATGTTTTTTTCTGATTGCATTCACATGGGAACCGGGCTAGCCCGGTTTGCCGCGCTCTCGCCTGAGCGAGCCGGGATCTCGGCATTGCCGGGCTCATGTGAAACCATCAAGCGGGCCAGCCCGGCAAACCGGCTGGAAATCGTGTTACAACGCATGCTCGATTCTACCTCTGTTGAGCTATCGAGTCTACAGGTTAAATGTGAATTTGTCGTTTCATGTTACCCTGAGGATTCTGAAATAGAATTGAAACACTGCACATCCATCCTCGTGGATAGCGTTAAGTTCGAGAATATCTCGTACACTTTAGTTAGATAATACTCCCCTGCAATCCCTGTAGACTCGATAGCTCAACAGGTAGAGCGGCGGACCGGATTCCGGAAGGTGCAAGTTCAAATCCCGCTCGAGTCAACTTTTTCAGTTGACTTCAGCAGTGTAGGCTAAATGTGAATTTATCGTTTCATAATTTTTGACTGATTTCACGGGTCTTCTACGAGTTTTGTATTTCTCAATAACAAAACAGCATCGTAAAAAACAAAATAGTATGTTTTACTAATGTTGGATGTCACTCCGAGTGACGAACCATACCGGTCTAGTAGAGAAAACTCTACTTGGCCCGGCTGGGATTCGAACCCGCGACCGGTTTACTAGTCCGACGCTCTACCAACTGAGCTACAGGTCAAGTTGGGAGCTGGTCGCGAAATGATGTTACTTGGG
>JBAHVQ010194669.1:0-14116 GCA_036872915.1 Nanipora kamurai
GGAAATCGAACCCGCAACCTTATAAGGTTGCGGGTTCGCTTTTCCGTCTAGGGCTCAGAAATCATTTTTATGAGTGAACGAGCTTGACGAACGCCCTCTAGTCGATTGATATTTACCAAGCTCCCACATGAGCAGACTTTCTGTTCAGTGTTTAAGTATGAATCATCTGAGTCGTAGTGGCTCAATGGTTAGTGCGTCTCACCGGTCATTAGAAGGCTGCGGTTTCGATTCCCGTCTAGGGCTCAGAAATCGTTTTTCTGAGTGAACTAGCATGACGAACGTCCTCTAGTTGATTGATATTTACCAAGCTCCCACATCAGCAGACTTTCTGTTTAGTGTTTAAGCAGAGACAAAATTCGTGTTGGTGAACTTCGGTACGCGTTTTTAGTTCGTCTGATAGTTTGTCTGTAGACAAACTATTCCTTCAGATGAGCTAGCTCGTCGTGACCGACAAAGTAATTTGAATAATTCTTCTGGACAGATAATCGGTCTGTGGCTATAAATACGAGGTAAGGCAAACTAGACAAGAGACGTGAAAGAATTAACACGTCATTACCCAGTCTACTAAACACGAGACAAATTATATTGGCGTATCTCATAGTCCGTCCCACATTCATACAAGATGCATTAACAGCCATTCTGATGATTCGTCGGCATCCATCCATGTCCAGTCTAAACTAAGCCAATAAAGTATCTTTTAAAAACCAAATTTCAACGGATGTCTACGTTTTCAACAACCCAAGTTCAAACACCTTTAACGTTGTCGGAAACGTTGTCGAATGTTTTAAACAACTTCAAAAGGGTCGGTATTCAATTCAATACAAATTGATCTGAAACGCGCGTATCTGTTGTTTGAATCATTAACCCGTATTTCCTCTAAGGAGGAATTAAAATCTGTCCGTTAAAATGACAAGATTTCATACTTATTAAGATGGTAATTTTATTAGGTATGAAAGCTCTTGCACGTAGTCAAATACATTTATCCAACTCAACAACATACCTGTTAAGAATTAATGAGTTTTTGAAGTATTTTTACCTTCGGAGAAGGGGTTTAGTCCTTTTGTTACGGTAGGCCAAAAAGAAAAAAAAAACTTGCCGAAAATTCAATTCGACAAGCCTTCGCTGCCCTCACGTCTTTTTCACTACGTTCATAAACCTCTCAAAAACCAAAACAACAAAAA
Organism: Nanipora kamurai; assembly: GCA_036872915.1. Taxonomy (NCBI): domain Eukaryota; kingdom Metazoa; phylum Cnidaria; class Anthozoa; order Scleralcyonacea; family Helioporidae; genus Nanipora; species Nanipora kamurai. The sequence goes on from JBAHVQ010194669.1 coordinate 1,182, forward strand.
ATAACATATATTACTTCGTCATATAAAGTGCTGAAGGTTTTTCTTGTTTTTTTTAGACAAGACTTCTTTGTAAAAAATCAGAGGATAGATGTCTCCTGTCTTTGAAACGGTGGCGTTTTTATTGCAAAATGTCATGTCATGTTATATTTCATTTTTTTTTTTTTGTTATATTAAATTTTCCTTAAGTTGCCTAAACATTGAAAACAAACTGCAACCTAATTTTGTTGATTGCTTTCAGTGATGATTCGAAACTAATTTGATCGCAAAAATTATCCCAAAGCTTGAGAGCACTATTTTTATCAATAAGTGTAATTACATTTTTACCCATATATTTACTGTGAAATAAATTTTTGCTTCAACTGACTACTTCTCACTTCATTGTCCCATCGGTAATTACAAAGATGTAATATTAAACATCAGAACAGTGATGTATATTCATTAGAATACACTGTCATATACAAACTGCAACAAAAGATCTTTGACAATTGCACGTAAAAGTTTATCTAAATCGACTGGTGAGTTGTTTCAACCGACATGGCATCATTCAATGCTCAGATACTAAATTTAATAGCTACTAAAGCGATTAAAAACTTAAGCAAAAACATTGATGCTACTTGAGAATAAATTGCATTTAATGATTTCATTAATTTCTAAATAAAGAAAGTCATTTGCCTATTTAGTTCCCAGACAATCGTCAGAGACCTTATGAGACCACCCGTGGTTTTCAGTGATTGTAATAATGTACCATAGTATTTTCAGCTGATATTTGGTGTTATTGAAACCCAGCTACACTGATCCACTAAAAAAGAAAAAGAATTAAGTTCAAACTAATTCTTTTTGTACGTTTACATGGGCATATATGTAATTCAATACTATTTGTGGTATACACGATATAAATTTAGTAACAGCTAAGTTTTCGTCCCGTTGACTCGGGACTTTATTAACAGTAAAAGTTAAGATAAAGGTGCTTTTGTTTATACTGGATAACGCTATTAGCTACCAAAGGTGTTCTCTTCAGAGGTCAAGTGAGGGTCACCCCTCATGGGTCCAGTGTTACAACGAGAGGAAACCGGAGTACACGGATAAAATCTGCGATGCACGACAGAATCAAAGTGCAAAACATACTTCTCATCGTGAGCAAGGTAACTTACATCAGAAAATTGCATGGAACCAGAAATCGAACCCTATAGACATAGATGTGAGAGACACGTGCATCATCATTTTGCCACCAGAAACCCCAAGGACGCTACGATGAAGTCTCGAGTCGACGGGGCGAATGCTTAGCTGTTCATAAATTTACATAGTGCATACCAATTAGTATTGAAGTTCAAACTTATCGACAAATTTAGCATAGAAAATATGCGAAAAACTGAAAAAATACGTGGTGCGCATTTTTTTCACTATTTCATCAATGGAATAGTGAAAAAACCTTGTAACTTGACTACAGAAGATTATTACTAGTCACGATGTTTTGGTAAGGGACTGCAATAGACTGTTTCCAACGACTTCAGAAGCAACTATCTCATATAAAAGAACTTTTAAAATTATGAAGATTGGTTTGTGTAGCTCTCCGTCATCACATTTCGTTTCTGAGATACTAATATTTAATATGTAAATGACTCAACTTTCTACGTTACACTGCATAAAAATCACGTATATCTTTGAAATTCTCAACTGAAATCACTTGGAACTGTTCGTCAGCACCTATGGACTCCATGGGGCAAAGGAAGAAAAGTTTCATGAGATTCTATCGAATAATGTGAAAGATATACGCAATTTCTAAGTAAGTCATTATGAAGAGTGATGTAGAAAGTCCCCTTACACAAAATTTCATGTTATTTCACATGTGTAAAGCATATGGAATTGGAGCATTTTCACATGTGAAATTCTCATTTCGCACGTGAAATTGAAGCATTTTCACATATGAAACACCTGATTCACAAATGGTTCATAGATTCACATATGAAAATTAATTTCACATGTAAAATTTTCATTTTACTTACGGAATTGTAACGTATTCACATATGAAAGTCTGATTCATTTGTGAAATAACATATGAAATTTTTGTAAGGGTCGAGACATTTACATTAATCATATCTTAATATCTCAAGAACGTGAAATAAGGAAGATCTGTACGGGCCAATCTTCATGGTTTTAAAACTTCTTTCATCAAAGAAAGTTTCCTCTGAACCAATTTTTAAAAGTCATGTCCCCCTTAGAGAAATGTACATGACCCAAATTTTAGACCTAGTAAGTCTTACGAAATTACTTTTCACTTTAAAACAAATACTTTCCGGTAGATGCCACAGAGGTACCAGGCGGAAAGCGAAGTCTTGTTACGAATATAAATTCCCAGCAAATAATTTTTAAAAAAGTCACAATGCACGCATTACGATTCGTGAATTAAAAAATAAAATAAAATATTTAATATAATAAAATGATATTAACAATATATATAAATAATAATAAAAATAATATTAATAATTAATAATATAATAAAAATAATTAATAGTAATAATTAATATAATAAAATAATATTATTATAATATTTTAATATAATAAAATATTTTTTAATTCAAGAATCGTAATGCGTGCGCTATGCCTTTTTAAAAAATTATTTGCTGGGCAATTATATTCATAACAAGATTTCCGGCAGATGTTGTGCGACATGTGGTAGCTTGGTGTATATAGATCGAAATTGCGCATGCTCCTCAAGCTTGTAAACTCGGAACATTTATCTGAGTCCCTGATGGGAAACGAACCCGTAACGTTCTGGTCGCCGGTAAGATGCTCTAACCATTGAGCATCATGGACTCCAATGGTAGAGCAAAGGTTACAATTTTCACTGGCTTATAGTTGACATGTATACTGCTAACTGCAGTCTCAACAAGTCATGTAATCCGCATTAGTTAACTATACTGGTAGATGTTGTGCGACATTTGGTAGCTTGGTGTATATAGATCGAAACTGATCACTAAGCTATCTATATACACCAAGCTACCACATGACGCACAAAATCTACCACCATAATTAACTAATGTGGATTACATGACTTGTCGAGACTGCAGTTAGCAGTCGGAAAATTGTCTCAAGCGGGGTTCGAAGTCGCATTCGGGTTTCCAGACCGCTGTTCTACCAGTTGAGCCATCAAGTCAACTGGGAACCGTATCCTCGTAGAATCCAATTTCAGTGCAAGAGAGATTCTCGTGACAACTTAACGTTTATTCGCGAGGAAGTGCATCGTTTCAATTCTATTTGAGAATCAACCTTAGTAGCTCTGTATTTGTAGTTTCAGACCTCGAAGGGATATAACTCAAACCGTTAACAACTGAAAATGATGTATTCTACAATGCAACTTACATTTGGCTCATACCTTAAATCCAATTGGCCCTGCATTGCTATAAAGATCTTGTTTGTCGAGGACAAATACAAATCCTTTCATGTTTTCCAAGGGAATACGTTCGCCACTCTTAATCCTTTAACGCACAGTTTCCGATTTATCGGACACCAAGAACAAATGAACACATGAGAAAACAAAGCAAAAACAAAGGGAGAACAAAGGACAAAGGAAAAAAAATTTCAGGCGTTAAAGGGTTAACGAAAAAAATATGTAAAATAGCAAGATTAATACTCGCCTGATGATGGCTGAATGGCGTGAAACTCGAAAAGTGAGCTGCAAAATTAGAAATTTTCGCTTTGGAAACAAAAGTTTGGTTCCAAGGCATTTCAGCTTGCTATTTCTTGGTGAACGTCTCCAAAATGTCCGCCTGTTACACAAAGCAAGAAACTATTCTCCAATATGTTTCCCGGGTAAATGGCCCAAAGGCACCTCGAGATAAGTATCCTCGCATCGCACTTTGCAAAGCGGTATAAGAAGACTATCATCCCAGACCCACAGTCTCAAAAATAAAAAACCTCACATCCCATATATTTCTTACGTGAATTTAGCGATCACAAGATAAGCGTTAATACTCTATTATACATCCTGGACACAGGCTTGATATAAATATATTTAAATCATGTCATTATTCTTACCATTTCGGAATCAACCTGAAAATTTCTCTGACCCATTCTTCCAAAACATCCAAAGTTTCTTTGAGTAAGAGGAGAGAAGGAATATTAACCCCTGATAGCGTTCTAAAATATTTCATTTGTTTAGTATAATTATTGAGCAACACTTTATTCCGCTCGGCGTAAATAGTTAAGAGAAAAGCAATGAGTTGCTTGAAATAAAAACGCTCGTCAACGTTCACAGACACAGGATTCAGGGTCCACCTGGGGACGACACACTTCGTTTCCTTTCACAACATCAGACCATACGCACTGGTAACAGAAGTCACAGGTAAATGTAAAGTGATAATTTTGAATTCCTCATTTTAACCTAACATTTTCGTAAAAAGGCGAACAGGGGCTTCGCAATCTTGCCTCATAGCCCCCTTCGATAATAGACTACAAATTAAATATTCTTTTATGTTCATATTGTGTGTCGGCAATTCAAAAGAATCTTTGTTTCCTAACGACGCTAGAGAGGCTAATTTAAATGAACGTAAACGAATATTCAAAATGGCAGCCATTATAAAAGTGGTCTATGTGACACAAAAAATCTGTTAAAGTTCTGAGAGGATATACGAATTACGACTTACGACAGGAAATGGCATTTTGCTGATGAATTATTGTGCAGGTATATATAATGTCTATGACACTTTTTGCCGCATGAATACATAAAAAAATAATTTTATCACCTGTACTCGCTGATACATTAAGATAGCACATTGTGGTATAACTTGTCATTGTTTCAGAATATGGATGTGAAATGACAAAGAGAAAAACTAACTTCAGGAGTGTCGACACTGGGGGGGCGGGGTGTGGTTGTAGCGAATTGAGTTTTAGGACCCTAAAAAATTCGAAAATAACGGAAAATTCGATCTAAAATATACTGTTTCGCAATAAATTCGGGCAACATTTGATCCGGCATTATTCAACAATTCGGTTAAAATTTTCGTAACAACTTTAGCCAAATTAGGTTAGCAATGACCCATCCAGTTACCATAAAAAGGTAATTCTAGGCTTGTTCATTATAAAAATGCACTAACCAGGTAACAATGGCATCATTTGAAAAAGAAATAGATCAAGCTAATTTAAATTTATGAGATAACTAAGAAGTATTCAAAATATATATCTTTTTACGAATGGTGTATGCTGTTTAAACGTAGTGGTTTTGCAATTTTTACCATTTGAAATTACAGCCAATGTCATATAATGGGATGAATACATCGTTTTCCAGAATGACCAGAGGTATTCATTAACATCAATTCCCTGTAAAGAAAGATATGGTTACAATTCAAAAGAGGAATTTATGTCGACCGAAGTATAAAGAAATTGTACATGGAAACATTCTGGAGTCACTTCACCGAAATAGAACAAAATCCATGCATATATCTTGGCATTCAATGATATGGTTGGGTTAGTTAGTGATTTAGATAACGCCTGCGACATGTTACTAAGGTTTATCATGTTTACATTCAAAATATCACGAGTGAATGAGCACGCTCAATTTCGGTAAACATCGACTGCTGTAGAAAGGAGAAAAGAAAACAAAAGAGGGAAAAGAAAAGAAAACAAAAGAAAAGAATGTAACCCATAAATGCAGAAAAAATTATGGAGATTTCTATTTTGTATCAGTATAACCGTTTTTACACTTACTTTTCAGAAATTCGTGAATATGGATAAAATTTGACGTAACGTTGTATAATACGCGGTCATGTGATCACATCGGAACTGGGCTTCCCCTCTTCCCCGTTGTCTAGCCTACTAAAAATAGAAACATTGCAACATACCTTATTTTTTGGAGTTGTTCGTAAACATTCTTCACTTCCTGGTAGAAAAGCATATTTACGACATTAGCATCTACATATACTGAAAATATACATGTACACAAATGAATATACTTCCTTTCTCCGCAATCCTTACTGCAACAAAAAATACAATTTTGTACATATTAGTCTAATTCAAGTCCAAATTCTTACAGTAACAGATTTCGCATAGTTTCAACAAACCCCAAAGAAACTTTCCAAAAGGGTGATTTTCAGTTGTTAAACTGCCAAGAAGTTGCATTTTCCGTGCTTCATCACTTTGATAGCTCATTTTAAACTCTGTAAATTATAAAACAATAATGTTTGCAAAAATAATAAGATTTTGGCAACTACAAAGTTTGAATTTGTCAAAATCGAAAAACAAAAATAACGTTTGCATCATTTGCCGCAATATCTCCTTAAATAAATAATTCATCTCTGAAATCAGTAATGACGACTGATACATGCCCCAAGGTCTATGCCCTGTTTACCGTTGTCAATTGCCATAATCTCCCGCTCAATGCAATTTTTCTTCATCAAAGGAGCAATAAAAAATTGAGCAAACCTATAAAACAACCAAATCAACTAAGAGTAAACATAGATATTCACGTGCTATTCATGTAGAAGAAATTAAAACTGCTATTTGTCTCTAATCACTCCATTGTTTCATAGATCATTATTTTCAAACACCACTAAGTGGACACCTACGTGATTTTCTAGGTTAGCCTCAAATGGCCAACGTGTAGGCTTCAACCCAATTTGTTTGCCTTTGAACTTCCTTTGACAGGTGGAGAAGAAGTCTTTGACGATGTTATTTAATAGTATTAAATTAGATTTATGAGAAAAAAAAGGTAATTTACTCTCAAGTAAATGATTCAAAGCACAATTGGCTTACACATGAAAAAAATTCCTAACAGATATATGTATTTACTGCTGGCTATGGGAATGGAGGTCCATGAAGAAAAAACTATCGATGGGGGCTCTGCTGCGTTGGTTGTACCAATGCAAAAGTTTAATATGATTTCTTTTGTTTTTTTCATTCATCACGATCATGCCTGAAAGAGATGCTACAAGTGGGTTACACGACTCACACCCTCTTCCTACGCCATTGCCTTTCGTTTGGTGTTTTCCTCTTTTATTAATCAGAATCGCGGAAATCTTGAAACTTCGTTCTTGTATATATGATCTAGTAATGACTAGCGGATCAACCAAAATACACGCGTCAAAATAGTGTTTGAAGTAAAGAGGTAAGGCCATGTCTATAACGTTACCACAAGCTCTTTCAGGACTCGTGTCAAATAAACAACTTTGTAGCTCGTTTTATTTATATGAAACGGATCGACGTCTGTCAATCTGATCCAAATGTTAAGGCAAATCCAAGACCGTGTTTACGTGAACAGGATACAATTTCACTGTTTATGCACTCACTGTAATCATTTGCTTGTGGAATGAATCCGAAAGCTAATTGGAAAAAAGAATTTTGGCTGATTATTGAGTGGCCGTTAATTGACGAATATACTCGATTCGGTACAGTTGTTTTACCTTAACAGTGTCTTACCACCCAAACAATAATTGGGGATTAATATTGCAGGAACGATGACAAATGTGCACTGAGATTAAGTTCATTATTGGTAATTCTTCTTCCGATCGTAATTGTGGGTGATATTGATGTTGATTGAATTGCTGATATTTTTTATATTTTTTGGTTCCAAACAGTTAACCTTTTGATACTGGCAATAGTCTCTAAAAGATTGTAGTAGGTGAATTATAGATCAACTGATATCTTATCAATCGAAAGTTATAATAAAATATTAATTTCCATTATTGGGCTCAACGGAAAGTAATTTTGGACCAAAAGTTATCCACTATTTGGCAAGCCAGTCATTGAGTATCGTATAACTACGCAACAGTACCGTAGGCTGATTTCTCATTCTCTCCGCATGTTCAAGCAATAATCAAAGGACATCTTACTTTTCGTAATAGTTGATTGGTTCTACTTAAATCAAAGCGTTAATTTCATCAGTTTGGTCATTAGTCAGAAGTTCCTGCACTTTGTAAAGAAATGAACGGTTTCAAACCATGCTCCAACCGCTTAAGACAGAATCTTTCTTAACATTAACATTAACAACTTTCTTAACATTCTAACCGTGGTTCTCGCGGCATTCTTGACAGGAGTATTATTCCACTCAAAAATCCCGCGAGAACCATACTCATTCGTGCAGGAAGGTACGGTAAAATCTTGCATTTTTCGGGATTCTTGATATGTGTATTCTGATGGCCTGTAATATGATAAACATTGAAAATGACTAAATTATAGAAAAGCTAATGTTACCTGTCAAGAGTTTCCTTGAAATATTTCCGACGAACATCAAACTTAAAGACTGTCTAGAATAAAAAGTTTAAAGAGTCAATAACAAAGAATAACAAATTTGAACGCTTACAGCACATGAAGGTTAAAGCCGAGCCATTGCTTTGAGGTAGTTCCCTGGTCTTGCTCAGTAGAAAATTCTATAAACAAATCCTGTACTAAAAAGGACCCATACTGATGATCAAATCTTTTTGACTTAATCATAATCTTCAAATATTTTAAGATATTTATAAAGCCGTTAATGCTTTTCTTTTTGTATTTTCATGTTATTCCAAGTGATGACAACTTCGAATGTGTTAATACACATTTCAAAAATTTTGAATGGCTTGCGAAGGAAATTGTCCTTGAAAACGCTTCTGCAATGTATTGTTTACATCTAACTGAACCAGTAAAACTGAGTGAAAAAATAACTTCCTTGACCAAAGAACACGCGATCGAGAGCTCTCAACACTGAAACACTATTTATAGGAATCATCCTATTTGAGATACTCGGTTTTTAGCGACCCAAAATTAGAGTAACCTATACTCACCCTTTCACAGTCTGTGAAAGCGTTAGTACTTCCTCCTCGCTTCGTTATAAACGCATCAAATGAATTTTCATCTGGATATTTTTCACTCCCCATGAAAACCACTATAAAATTGAAGTAAATACTAACATTAATATTACTTAATACAGTATTAAGTCGATACTAAAATGAAACATTTCCTGTAATGGGATATGTAGCCGTCTGAATCAATTGTGTTTTGTTTAGGGCCATTCACCGTCTGACATGGAAATCTGCTTCAGCATGCAAACCACCAACATGTTTTAATAATCCAATCAAGAATCCCGTAGAATTCCTCGTAGAAAACCAAGACTCTACCTGTGTCAAGCAAAGTGACCAGTTTGAAGTAAGTGAGCATGTGTGAGGAGTCAGAAATTCAGACCAATTCTGAACGGAGGTTGAAAAAGATTAGAGAAAGATTAAACAACTAATGAAGGATACTAAAGCGTGATTCACACACCGCGGTATTTTGAGTCAGTGCGACCTCCCTTTAACCTATCATCATGCAAGACTTTACCAGCGCTAAAGGGTACCACGGAAGGCTGTGAGTTTTGAAACTAGTTTCCAAAAGTTTGTAGGTTTTTTTACGTTTCGGTAATCAGTTTACACGGCAGTACATCAACAAGGGTACACTGTGGATGAAATTCTGAAGCGGGTAAACAACGATTTTGATATTCCCGACATCTGAATTTTTATCGAATTTCATGTAATATATCATACACGAAAAGGAGTGGTTGATCTGATTTCCAAACCCCAAAAAATGAGTTGAAAAACGAGGCGATAGCCGAGTTTTTTAACCAACTTCGAGGTGTTCGGAAATAGATCAAACACGACTTTCGAGTGTATGATATGGCTTCTCAAACGAATCCGTATAGAGAAAATCGGGTTTAAAATTGTGGACATTTTACGCTTATTAAGATCACATTTCCAAACCAGCGTCTCGGTACTGGTTTCCCTTGTGTTTTCCTCGTGAATTATTAATGAGTTTGAGAATGGTATTTACAAGCTCTTTGAGAATGAAGATCATAAAACGTTCATACGAAATAATAATGAAAAAGTTACTAAATAAATAAGAGAGGACAAGTAAAACCTTTGAACAACGAAACAGCATAACAAACGCATAAAGGACAGTCGCAACACGGTCATAAAAAAATATCAAAACAAAAAAAAACAATCAAATCTACTTATTTCGAAGATCATGTGTTTAGCATGAATTTACCTGAAGAGCGGTAAAATCATTTCTACCACCAATTGTTTATAGCTTTTCACGCTGGTAAAAACCTAATAAACTATCACAATATATATATAAAGTAAAATCAATGAAGAAATCTGAGCCGACCAGTAAGATTCCAGAGAGAATACAGTATTTCATGAAAATAAGGTAAAAACGTAACGGAAAAAGGCTTTGAAGTTCATTTTCTTTCGCAAAAATTCCATGGCCAAATGACTTCTGGAATTGGTTCTACTTAGACGTTTCCACAGCATTTAGAAGGAATCAAATGTCGAAAAACATAAAGCCATGCTAACATAGTCAATAGTATTGGAAAAAAAGATGTGAATCGGATTTCATCGCACTTCCAGTCAAAACTGCGTGGGTCTGCAGGATACTCAATACATTTATGCCACACAAAGGTACATGAAGAATAAAAAGAATGAAAGCACGTAGACAAGCACCCATGAATTTCATTCAGTTTCATCTTATCATGCTATTTATTTGTTTATTTTGTTTTTCCATTTCTTGATCATGGTTATCATTATAACTTCAGCAAAATCCTGGTTACCTGAAGTATAGAGCATTTTCAAACAAAATATTAAAAAACGGCAGTGCGAGACAAAAAAAGATGAAAAGTGTCTTTCTGTCTCGTTTTTGTTTTCAATGAAGATAAAGAGGTCAATTCTGTTATACTAAAAATACAATAAACGACAAACTTTTTCGGTAAACAGTTTATCATAAACTATAAACTTTGAACTTGACGTCATGAAACGAGTTGAGCGTTCACAGTTTTCATCCAAAGAAGTTACTGATTTTGCAGCTATGAGGATATGTATAGTTAAACACAGGTACGTTACTTAGGTATCACTCTCCTAAGTTGTATGGTTATGCTGGGTTTTTCCAAGTAGTGCTACACAGAACGGTAAATAAATTGCATCGTTTAGTTATACCGGAAACGTACATCAAGAAAAGAACAGAGGCAGACCGTTTTTCATAGAACTGGACACAGTGCGAGACCTAATCACAGTCAGGTGCTGGACAACAAAATGTGAAATTAAATTTGGAAAGGAAAAATTGAGGTAGATTTCCACATCATATCCTTAACCCAGAAATCTATTTTACCTGCTTCTTTTACCTACCAAGCGCAGGTTAGTTTTTCTTCAGAACAGTCAGCAAAAGTGAAGCTAAATTGGAGTGTTGAAGTCAAACTAAATACACTTAGTAAAGGGTATACTTACTATGCTCAAGAAAATGAGCCAGACCAGGTAGTTCTTTTGGATCGCTAAAGCTACCAACACCAACACAGAGGGCAGCTGCAGCCTAAAAGGATGATAATAATATGGAACTATATAAATTTAACATTACATCTCGTGGAGTTGTTGGTAAGGTATGGACACAAGACTTTTCCCCATATTCGGGTACATGAGACTAATCAACTATCACATTATGTGACGTCACGTTCAAGGGGTTCATTCCATCCTGTAACCTTTACAATACATCCTTTCGATACAATCCATTCGCCTGATTCTTTGGTATTTACATGCCTTTGATGGATTTGAGGTGAAGCGGGCCAAGAAGGTAATACGGTTAGGATGGAGGATAGACAAATTCGGCGTTTATGCTTTATACGCTTGTTGCCACCCAATTATCTCAAGAGATAATGCAATTAGCTGGCTACTTTTGTCCTACTACTGCATACGCACGTGAACTGGGTGCCAATACATGTACGCTTAAATAAACGATGGCCGAATTTGTCTGTTGACTTTGAAAACATAAGAAATCGACATGGTTTTCCATGCTCTTATCAGTTGATTAGTTATTTCGATTTGACCTGTTGTAAATACACTTACCAGCTTGGTCGATCTTTTTTCGGATAAAAAATTAACATCCTTCAATTGCACTGCACTGACCGCCTAAAAACTCTAATCATTCTTGCTATATCATGCAACCTTTTTAGACGCTCCTCATTCAAAGAAATAGTTATTATACTCGGCAAGTTAATAGCTGCAACTGACCACAGAGTCAAGCTTTCTCTGAATTAGCTCGTAATGATATGATTTTTTTGCGTGTCTCTGCTACACCAACCTTCATATCATTATTACTGTTGTGCGTTTTACATCGAGCTCTCTCTGGATTAACTTTCTCATAATGCTACTTTTTCTATGCCACATGTAATTGCTGACCTCAGTGTTCAGTTCCCCCCACGAGATAGATAGGGGTAACGAAAGAAATGTTTTTACATAGCTCAAAATTTTAACTCAATGTCCTTTGTAAAGGTGCTCCAGACATAGCACAATCTTTATAGAGTGAAACTAGGCTTAAGATACAGGTATACAAGTAGAGTGTTGAGACGGTCCCAACAAACATGAGCGACAACAGTGGGTAGAAGTAAAGTAAAGCAACAAACTCTAGAAAAACGATCCATAGTGTACTTACTAATTTTGTTTCTTTACTTTCTTTAATTTTATTCCGACGATTATTTTTCCGGGTTTCCATCTTGGTAGAACTAACTGACAGATCGTCGTCATCACATTCACTGTCTTCATCATTACCACTATCGTCCCCCTCGCCTTCAACTTCACTGTCATCTTCAGCCATTTCGCTACTCTCAGAGTTGGGACTTCCACTCATTGCATTTATATCAGATCTAATAAAGTCTTTATGGCTATGCTCTTTTGTCACTCCGTTTAATGTAACATCTGATACCAACAGTGCAGTTAATTCATTGTTCAGTTTAATGACCCTGAAATAAGAAAAATTAAAGAAAAGTAACGTTATATATCGACTACCTCTAAATCATTGAGGATCCCACTAGTAGCCTACAATGACTGACCATTTCGGGCGACATGCGAACGTTCGTCAAGAAGAAGAAGAAGAAGAAGAAGAAGAAGAAGAAGAAGAAGAAGAAGAAGAAGAAGAAGAAGAAGAAGAAGAAGAAGAAGAAGAAGAAGAAGAAG
>JBAHVQ010194700.1:0-14110 GCA_036872915.1 Nanipora kamurai
CCGGCCGGAATTTTTGTGCGAATCCGGTAAATCCGGTTCCGGCCGGATTTGAAAATTCCAAATCCGGTGCACCCCTATAAAAAAGAAAGCTTGAACAAGAACTGGATTGTGCACTTCAACAGAAGTCAAAGATGGAAAGTGAACTGGAAGCAACATGCAAAGAAAAAGGATGTTACAAAAGAAAGTTCCAAAAACTTGACATGAAACTACTGAAAGTACGAAAGGGACAAGATGGTAAAAGGGGCCCATCCAAGAAAAAGTCTTCCATGAATACAGTACGCAGCACAAAAAAAGAATAAAGAATCAGATTTCAGCTGATTGTGAGATATCCTTTGCATTCCTTGGTAGGTATGACTTTGTGGCTACCAAGATTTAATTGCCAACAATGTTGACAATGGAAAATGGATGTCCGAAATCCTCAGAAAGAACCTTTATTTTGTACTGATGAAGCTTATGGAACCAGTCTTTTAATTTATATAAAGGACAGGTTCTATATCAGAAACCAAGCATACCATGAACTGGTCACAACATTTCCCAAACTCCCCAGATCTTTTGAATTGCAGGAAAGATTTAAGAAAATAAACAAGAAATGGAACTTAAAACAGACACCAAGCAACACAGTGGGAGTCCAACAAAGCATCAAAGAAAGGCTGATAATTAGGGTAGAGAAATTATTGCAACAGCATGACACAACTGCAGGATTCATCCGAAATAAGAAAACAAGAGTGAAGTTATCAGGAGATGGAACAAACATTGGTAAGAGATTACATATGGTCAATATTTTTCTTACCCTACTAGATAAGCGGGAAAAGGCTATGTCATGTGATGATAACCATACCATTGCCATAATCAATGCAAAGAAGGATTACGACAGCCTTAAGTTGTCATTGCAGGACATAATCAATGATGTTAGTAATCTTAGGGAATTAACTGTAAATAATCAGATTTTCACCAGTGAATGATTCTTAGGGAGGGATTGGAAGTTTTTAGCTTGTGTTGTAGGTATTGGGGCTGCAATAGCTGATAATCCATGTATTTGGTGTAAATATTTCTTATATGACAATTAAGACAAAAATGGTCAGTATTCTCTACTACATACAGAGAAGGAAGCACGCACTGTTGATGAAATTCAGGATAAGTGCACGAAACCTAAAAAACAGAGATATAACTGTAAGCACCCACCTTATTTCCTTTCTATGCCAATTGATCACATGGTTATGGACAACTTACATCTCTTTTTCAGAGTTGCTGACAACCTTATCAATCTTTTAATACTTTAATTGAGAAGGCAAGATGCCATTGAAAAAACTTTGCATTTCCCTGGGATCTTTGATAGAGAAACGTATAAGTATATTGCTGGGTATGAAAAATTCTTGCAAGATGAGGTTAAGATTAGTTTTGATTGGTATGTCTGTAAGGACTCCAAGAAGCTAAAATGCCATGACCTTACTGGGCCTAAAAAGCAGAAGATATTTTATTATATTGACATCAAGAAGTTATTGCTAAATTTTTAGTATACTGGTATAGTAGAACAAGTATGGAAGGATTTGATTCCTGCGTCTAGCGCTCAGAAATCGTTTTTCTGAGAGAACGAGCTTGACAAACGTGCACTGGTTGTCTGAGATTTACCAAGCTCCCACATGAACTAAGTTCGTGTTTAGCTTTAAGTATTTCCATCATTATTATCATATCTGACCATTACCATCCGAGTATCTCAGAAAAGCTCTGACTAATTTCGCCCTATCTTCTCTGCCTTGTAATCTGTAATTACCCTTTAGTGTGAAGAATTTATTAATATATTTTGTACGGTATCCTTGTTTCCGTATCGTCTCAATATAGAAAGATCCGTGTCTTTATGATCTACGTCTTCGTCTACCCAACTATATTCCTCAAAGGGGTTTTTCATGTTTCTCTATAGTGACTGTTTTACCATAATCTTTATATGTAAGTTTTGTTCTTTTCAGATTTTCCATAACTGTTTCACCGTACTGTAGGTGAAACTATTTGCCATTTACACGCGCGTGTTTCCGAACAAATGGGAGTTTCTGCTTACACGGGAAAGCCTGTCTCCTTCGCCACTTTATCTGCTGTTTTAACACACCACAAACAGACTGGCCACCCTGTTTCTTTGACTGATTTTTCTATTCTAAGCTCCTGTTCTTCTAACTTTGAACTCCTTCTCAGAGAGAATCTAGTTATTAGTAAGTTAAATCCTTCGCTCAACGCCAAGATCAGTTCTCTTCCTTTAAAACTTGTTCTAACTGTTAATTATTTGTTTTCTGACACATACACACCTGGATTCACTCACGCATACACTTTATCTCACATTTAATTATTCACCGGTCTCACCAGTCTTTCTGTTAATTACTTCCTGTCATTGTAAATAGAATATCATATAGTCGAGAACACCTTATAAATTTATCACTTCCTGTGAAGATGTTGCAGGACTAGCAACGAAACGTCAGCTAAATTAAAAATACTTTTTTTTAACAACTCATTTCTGTATTATTATGGGTTTATTCAAAATTATATCCTGGGCTTTGATATTTCTAACAAGATTGTATGTATATATATGAGGGTGAAACGACTCAAAAGGTTGTCTAGGCATATTTGTTACTATTTAGTTTCGTACCACAAAGTGTGGCACTCTTCAGATAAAGTAGCCTAAAATAAATTAGGTCATCATGCCTTCCATATAAGACCGTAGCTATTTATTGTATTTTAATTAGTCTGATGATGATTTTGGAATAAACTCGAAATATCACTGATTCACCGCTTTGTCTTGTTCTTAACTTAAATCTTGGTTTTACAAGATGCTACTGTTCGGATTATGTTTTGTTTTATATTATTTCAAATTGTCGGCTGGTATTGGTTTTTATAGCTATTGCGTCACCGCGTCTAGAAAAGATCAGACGGGAACCATTATCAACCTGTTGCCTGATGATCGCACAGTTGCATGAAACTGGGAGTAACGACACAAGACATTTTAACTTGTTTTCATGTTATTTCATACTGCTCTACTTCTTGAAATATTGGACCCTCTTAATACCAAAGCTATTGATTGTTTTGGTTATTTTGGTAGAGATATATAGAAATAAATACATTTATATAAAGATTGTTTTACCGTTCCTGCTGCCCTAAATGTATATATGTATGGAGGGAGAGGGAGCGAGGGAGAGGGAGAGAAAGAGAGAGAGAGGGAGAGAAAGAGAGAGAAAGAGGGAAAGAATCACAGAGAGAGATGACGAAGACGTCTTCTTTAAACACATTAGGGTCTACTATAATGAAATTAACATAGATTTTTAAGTTGAATCTTGACTGCTGTTTTAACATTTATAACAGACTATGGTGGTCGAAATCTGAGTTCCATGATAAAATATTAAACTGACTTTACATGTAATTGGCAAATTTAGCCCCTAATCTGCAATTTACCTAAAACTTCAGGCACAGTTAATACTCTTTTTAAATATGGTTTGACGAAAAATTCTCGTACAGTGGCAACGTTGAACCAAACAGCGCCGAAAAAGAATACCAACGAACGCCATAAAACCTAGTGTTGGAACCATTTCCATAAACAAAGGTTAAGACATTTTAACGACAGTAACTATTTTAATCCGACATTGTTGATAAAAATTCTGATTATTTAAGTTATTTATAAATGGGGGTGACAGGCTTCGGGTATTAATAACTGAATAACAATCTTATGTAGAGCTCGTTTTTGGTGGGCGTGTTTTTCCAATTACTACTCTCGTGGGACTGGCGGCACGCAGGGTACTTTCAACAAAAACATGAGACATTCCTGCAGGACATTACATTATCTCCAAATCAAAATATGAAGTGGACCCAGTGCAGTATTAAAAACCAGTGGATATTCCCAAAAGCCGTCATTAAAGGACTATTATAATTTGGTGATCTTGACAAGTATTTCGTTTCGAAATTCTGAGCAATTGACAAGTTTTCACAGCAGCCAATCCAATACAAGGGAACGACATCTAAGCCCGAGAAGTGAAGTTGCCGACAGCACTAAGTGAGCACAAACAGCCCTATCACCCTCGTAAAGTCCACGTGTAGTAGACCAGACCAACAGTGCCAGTGGTTCGACGAACGAAATGGAAAGTATCAGCCTTAGCACCAGAAGAAGTTTGAGCGTAGACAAAATGGAAGACACAGAAAAGGTAAGTCCGTGAGCTTGTTAGCGACGAACCTAATTCTGTATCATGAGAGCGGTGCCTTTATTCCGTACCTTCGAAGTTTTGGAAGTCCAAATAGCATTGGTTTTAAGTCGGGTCTTCTGTTGTCATTCTGATGTGTTTCGTAGCGTTTCTTAGTTGTGTTAGCTTACTAAGTAAGTCCTCACCAGTAGCAATATTTTTGCTTACTTTGTAGCGTCACAGTTTTCGATCTTTGTCTAAACTCTTCTTACACGGCCACTAGGGTGAAAGGTCTCGGCAAATTATCAGTTATCGAATGTTTAAGCAGGATTACATGTTGACACGTGCAAACTGAACGTTCGGAATTCTGCTATGGTTATTGAAACCTTCGCATTATTGTACAGACTCTCGCAGCTGTGTTTCAAGAAGAAACAATGTATCACGAAGAAACAGTGTTTCACGGGTTGCGATGTCAATATTCAGTTTCACACAAGCCAACGGGTTTGTTGGATCTGTAAATGCGTTAAGTGTACGCTTCCCATTGTTTCTTCGTATTGAGAAAACGAAATTCGAATTCTCTTTTACATGATCCAATCCCTATAAACATTTTATGAGATTTTTGCTTGGGTTTATAGACATTTTCGGAGTTTAATGGCGAACACCTGAATTAATCCAAGAAAACGATCCTCCCTTCTATTAATATTTCTGAAGGAATTTTTTGAGGAACCATGGCTTTTAATTTCTTTTAATTTACAGTAGTAAGTACGCAATTTTGAAGCATTAGTTACGTTCCTTGGTCTGTCAAATTGACATGTTTGGATCTAATTCTGATGGTAAGCTGATGTATAAAGATGACGATTTTTTCAATTGTCAAACTGATATTACTTTGGATCAACATTGTAAAATATGGATGAAAGGTTTCTTAAATGTTTTCCTAGGATAAACTAGGTTTAAGATTTAACTCTTGTGTGTTTAATTTTAAAATTTATAGTACTAATGCTCACACTGAATCATAGTGGTGAGGATACAAAATCCTTATCAGCTTATGGCTCGAGAACGCTCACGCAAAATCCAGATGTTTTCGCCGCTTAATTTTTTAACTTACACTAGTGATGGGGAGTGATTAAGACAATCAAATTTTAAACGTATAAAAGCCAGATGGTGAGGAACTGTTGAAACTGTTTTCGGTTTCGGCCGTTCTCAACACTTGGGCCAGTAAATGTCGTTTAACTTCTACAGTAAACCTAAATTGTTTGAAATAATACAGAAAATTTTTAACGGGTTGTTCTGTGTTATCGGTCGTTCGTTGGTATAATCAATTAGTTGTCTTGTTAATTATACTCAGTTATGTGCTTGATTATTTGAATTAACCATTTGCACAATTTTTTGGTAATGTCAGTTATTATTGCAGGTAATAGCCCTGGCAAAACACTCTCGTGATATACCGTTAACTTTCAAACTTAACTGAACGGACAGAAGTGAACAATAAAAACCTTTATAATTGTAATCCGGAAAGAGGTACTATAATTTCACAAAATAAAACACATCCAGCCATAGCATGGAACAAGTACACTTTCATATCATTAAAAGATTATACATAAGTTTTCTATAAAGTTTACCTTTGTTTTCATTTGGCAACTTATAACTTTTCAAGCAGTCCACTTCGGTTGATAGTGTTTTTTACTTGTTCTCATCAAATCCATCATCTTTGTGTCAATGGCAGGAGTGGGCCATGCTGAAAACAATGTATTTTAAAATGAGAACATCAACACTGGCTTCAGAATTTGTAAAATCTATGGCAATTAAATGATTGTCTCAAAACCAGTAAATACAGCAACCAGTAAATGGTGTCTTAGACCAGTCTCACCAGGTATGTAAAGTAATAAATCACACATAAGGAGTGTTAGAAGAGTTGAAAAACAAGTCCATAGTAAACTTTATAACTAACTTCAAAGTGTTTGGCAGTCATTTCAAACATATCTTTGGAGTGTATGGTATGGCTTCTTAAAAGAATCCTTATTTAAGGAGAAGATCAGGTTAAAACTGCCAAAAAATTTTGTTTAAGTAAAATCACGTGTCTAAACTACATCTTGGTTGGGAGTTCCTTTATCTTGTCCTCATGAATTTTTAATAAGTTTGAGAAAGCTCAGATTTATATTCCAATTTAAGGTTGAACAAAAAAGATAAGTTGGTAAAGTGTTCTTGGCTTACATGCTCATATGCCTGCTGCCATGTTCGATGAACTTAGCAAAAGATTTTCCTGATTTGCCATTATTATTTCAGTCAAAATGTGGAAAATATGCACATGACCTACTGTATATTCCATCACAAACCTGAAAAACCCATCAATTGGATTGGGCACTTGAATCATTAGTTATTGTCTTCTTTTTGCATTAATCCCTGAAAGGATCTAGATCTTTGACTCATGACAGGTTCCTTCCATGTTAAGGATAATTTTTTTCCATCCTATTTCTCACTGCATGGCCAAACCATCTCAATCTTGCTTCTTTTACATTATCCACAATGCATGCCCTTCCTTCTTGCCTTCTCACACCTTCATCACTTCTGTCTCTCATCAATATGCCCATAACCCACTGTAATATTCTCGTTTCTGTCCTTTCCAGCATAGTCAATGAATGTATGGTCTGGAAACTTGGCAAACGTCTTTGTTCTACCTTTTTGTTAACCTTTATGCAAACTTGTTCACCAAGAGAACAATCTATTTTTGAAATAATGAAGCAATCACCCAGTGATAGTTTCAGGCTCAATCACTTGACCATGCTGTTCAAATATTTATAACAATAAAACAAGATTTGTGTACAGTGAGGACCGTACCAACATAAAATCAAAGCTCATATACCAGTAAAGGCTTTGAAATTTGCCAAGTTTCCAGACCTTGTCTTGAACATGCACAAAAAAGCAATGAAAGACTTAGATGTATTCAAAATCAAATGTTAAACTATGTTTGGTAGAACTTAAAACTTAAATCTTAAAACTTAAACATTAAAGTATTAATAAAATTCTTGTTTTCCTGGTTTTTGGTATGACTTGATATTGATTGATTTGGGGAATAACTTTGAGAATAATTGGGGGAATTTTGAGAATAATGGGGGAAAGTTTTGGGAATAAAGGAATAGAATAATGGGTCAATTTTTGGGAATAATGTGCATGTCCCTACTGTGGAGGAAAACATGTGAAGGAAAATAATTCAATTTATGGTTTCCATTTGTGGTCCTGTTAATATCTTGTTTTTGTTTTTTTTTATATATAAATATATTAAGGAGTGCATATGCTACAAAGAAAGAACTCAGATCGTTTGCCCTTGGTGCAAATTCCACATACTTGGACGAATCAGAAGAAAGTGCAATAAGCACCCAAATGTAATCCATTTAATGGACTTTATATACTGTCCACAATGTAGAGGAGCTTTGAAGTGACTGAAATGAACTGTGGCTGTTTGTTAATTGACTGTATAAATCTGTAGAAATATGAAGTTGTGAAGATGAACTTATGTGCACTGTTGTGTACCCGTTGATATTTAATTTTGTATAATGATATGTGATATTTATACAATGAATATATTTCAAAAGAATAGGTTATCCGTTACATGTTATGTCACTTAATACGTTACACAAATTCTTCCCCTACAAAACAAGCAGAGGGTTGGTGGCAAGGTGATGGGTTTGCAGTACAATAAAGAGGAGACTGGAATCTAACTGATCCTATAATTGTTCAATGATACTTGCTTTACTTCCTCTTTTTCTCTTCAATCTGAAATTGAAATACCAGCCACTTGTTATTATTATGAAAATATTGTCTGTTACTAACATTCGTAACTTATTATATAATTACTGTGGCAGTATTCGGTTAGCATCCACCTAAAATTTATGGAGCTGCCACTCTCATTACTTCTAAGAACTAGCTCTTCCTACATACAGTCTCCATAATATCATGCAATTTGGTTAAATCTCTATCAGTGTTAAATGTGAGATACATTCATTGTTTGTGATAGAATTTTAAAAAAACTGATGACTCTAAACTGCTTTACCTCTAAAAGCTAGTTTTCACTAGTGACGGAATCCGAGGTGGAGTCGTAAGAGAGCTTACAGTCTAGCGAAAATCAAACAACGTAGATGTAAGCTCGACGGAATTGGAGTCACAAAAATTATAAGGTTTCCATTTTCCTCCGATTGCGTTTGCGACCCTGGCGCTTAGCCTTTGGTATAGTGAAAACTAGATTGTCAGTCGCAAGCAGAAGCGGGAAGAATAAGCCAATCAGGATGCTGAGAACGAGCGTCAGGATTGGTTTATTCTTCCTCTTATGCGTACGATTCTGTCAATTTAGTTTTCAGTAGGTCGTAAGCAACAGATTTATAAACGTAGTTGGGAACGGTTCTGTTTACGACTGCGTTGTTTGATTTTCGGTAGATTTTTAACGCTATCCGCTTTTTCTACGACTCCAACTTTGTTGATAGTGAAAACTGTCCTCAACAGAACCTTAGCAAGAATGTTGGCTCTTTTACCTCATCACTAGCTTCCACTTTTTTTATATCTTAAACGTTAAGCAAATAGCTTTTGGTGCGCTGAACATCAACAGTGATTAATGTCATGTCGCCCTGGAAATTGGCTGAAATCGCTGAACTTTGTTACCGATGTTTGCCAGTTGAAAATCAAATGTTGGTGTTCCTGAAATAAAACGCTTACTAAGCAACATTAATTGCTCGTGTGTGTTAAATGTTATTAACCATTCAATTGGAAAAGCATCCAAATAACCTCGCTTCCATTACGTCTGTTGATTCTGTACTGCTAAGATAGCATGATATGGCCTGGGTGAATGCGATAGCAATATTGCGATATACTGCAAACCCGTTACGTCACAGTAAACTTGTTTGTCAAAGTTGGTGCTACTCCGCAACTAAGTCAATGGTAGTAATTGTACTAAATGATCCCTTT
Organism: Nanipora kamurai; assembly: GCA_036872915.1. NCBI lineage: Eukaryota > Metazoa > Cnidaria > Anthozoa > Scleralcyonacea > Helioporidae > Nanipora > Nanipora kamurai. Next base: position 9,105 of record JBAHVQ010194700.1, read on the forward strand.
TGTTGGGTGAGCTTTGTTTCGGAGAGCATTTGTATTCTTTCATCCATTCGTTTACCTCGCATTTTCACGTAACTTTTGCATCAGTTGAAAGTACAATAACGTCACTTTTTAGTAGCCTGCGTAGTTGGCCAACGTCGTGGGTGACCTTTTAGTGACATAACCACCCGAGTCTATGGACTTGGTTGAGTCATAGCTAGTTAGAACGGTGCTGCAATCAATGTGCTACTTTTGTAACTTATTTATTTATTTAAACTTATTTATGCACGGTAACCTTTCAACAAATGTATAAAATGCTAAATAAGGAAATTGTTGCTTTTCATAAGGCCGTGGCTGAAAACCTGCAATAATCCAAGCACATCTATTAAAAATGTTAAAAATGCAATCTCTATTTTCTAAAAATGCGTTAAAAACATAATACCTACTATCTAATTTTAAAATGCATCCGAAAAATTTCGTAGTTTTCTAACATCATTGGATCATTTTACTTTAATAGAATTCTTATTTCACGTCGAAGATCGTCTTTTAATTCAGATGAAAGACTGGTTCACTTAGGCCCTCTTTGAAACTAAAACCCGCTTAAGAGCACCAAAATGCAGTTTTCTCCACAAAAAAAAAATCCTACTTTGTCGGAGCGCGTGTCAAACCAGCCACATGATTAGGTGGAACATTCCAAAATTATTACCAAATTTCCACGTTTCCATTAAGGATGTTCTCTGGAGGGGTGGCATATCAATAGCGCCCCCGCTCGATTGAATCGCGATGACGGTGGTTTATGACCGGATGACTATTTGCATTTCATTAATAGATAACGTCATTACTGGTTGTATAAGGACATAAACAGGGACCTCGTGCTCAGGTCAATCACCCCTGATGAAGACACCAGAGAGAAGTGTTGAAAGGATGAACGGTAGTTTTCAAGGCAGGGTGGCGTAAAAACCATGTCTGATTCACCTGGCTGCGTTGGGAAATTGTTCAGTCTGAAGAAATCGTGCTGATCAAACTGATAAGTCGAGGGCTTAGAAAAACTCTGAGCTCCAGACGGAACTGCAATCGCAACCTTCTAAATGCTAGCCAGCCCCCCCCGATCATGGAACCACTAGAACTCAGATGGCAGAGCAAAATTACTTTTGGAAGTTGGTTGTCGAAAACTTCATAAACTTCTTACTCTTAGCTAGTTCGAAGTCCTGCAATCAAGTCACTGTTCAGTGATTCTCGCAGGGCTTAAAATCCATCAGAAAACATTAGAATTTCAAAACATTCTTAGGGAGCTTTACATCAAATCCCCTTCTCGATATCAGGTCAACATCAATCCTTTAGCTCCCACATTTTTCAAAAGAAATAAAAAAAATTGTGCAATTGTCTGCAGTTTAAATAGTTTATTAAAAATAGACATATGGCAGTCAGACTGAATTACATGTACAATTTTTACAATTAGAACAAACAAATATTTACAGGGAATAAGGGCCTGTTTACATAATCCCGGTTAGCCGGGACCGGATGCCAGCCGGGATCATTTTCATGTATTGATATAAGTCACGGGATTTGATTATGCCAACTGGAGTTTATTTTTACAGCATACAGTCACATAATTCAAATTGACTTAAACGAAAGCTACAAGGATATAATTTCAACTCAAGAGTCTGATCAGCGACACCCTAGTTTTTTGCAACACTTCTTCGCTTTTCTTTTACACGTTTTGACTTATTTCAATACATCAAAACTATCGTCCCAGCTAACCGGGATCATGTAAACAGGCTCTAAGATTAGTAAATACAAGTCAATAAAACTGTGCATAATGTCAAGTAAAATCGTAAATAAAAACTATTTACGAAATATAACTACCTGCGTAATGCATATTAAACGAACCCCTAAAACTATCTGCCTTACATTTGGGGACAATAAAAGTCTGTTTAGATCGCAAACGTCCAGACTAAACGCTAGCTTTTGGCAGTAATTTTGCCCTTTTCAAGATTCTTTTGAAAATCTACTGATGCATCCAATTTGCATATATCACATCGTACGGTATGTACGATCGGGAAATCCCTGGGTCATCCTTGATTTGCAAACCAAAAATACTTGCAATCGAGAGTACAAAAAATCTTCATACGATATGATTAATCTGTTCAATTCAAATAAACTCGCTTAATTAAACAAATTTAATAAATTAGGACTAAATCAGTTCACAAAGATACATCATACAGAAACATGTCAAAACCTAATATTAGAACTGAATTTATACAATTTATAGATGCAATTGTCGATGCAATGTGCTTGGTGATTAGTTCAAAATTTTACATCAAAATGAATAACGTTATACAAAAAAGTTCGAAAAAAGCAGTTAGTATACATAAATGATATACTGATGTATAATTACTTTAAATTACTGGTAAATACTCAATACGCAGAGGATAACAATGAAAAGATCCGATTCAATTTGTATGTTAGGTTTTCTTTGAGTGTTTTTCTTTCAGTTTATTATACCACAACGGCGAATCAGGTTTCGTCTAAGAAAGAACAGTCAGGAAAAATTTAATGAAGTAAGAGAAGTAATGTGTATTCAACAGAAATTGTATACTTCTACTTTAAGGACACATCGTCGGTTAAAAGTCCGTCGGGTTGCTGAACTCCCAATCAACAATCTCATAACAGATCATATTCCCATCTCTAAAACATTTTAAAATGCGGATACGCTCGACCTTGTCACCGAAAAGATGTCCCGAACCGTTGCCGAGTTATAACGACCCGCATGAACTTCAAAGTACAAAACATTTGCATCTCAAATTCATTAATAATTCATGAGCAAACCATAAAGGAAATCACTACCGCGACGTTGTTGGGGCATCTGACGAAGAAATTACATAAATTAAGCCAACTTTCACCTCGATTTTCTCCTCAAATACCGATTCCTTTCAGATGCAATATCATACACTCGAAAGTTGAGTTTCGTCAGGCATCCAATCGCCTCGGTTTTCAACAAACTTCTCGGTGTTTGGATATCCTGACGAAACACTCCTTCGTGTATATGATATATTTCTTCAAAAACTCATTAATAATTCACAAGGAAAACAAAGCAAAATCATAACCGTGTCGTATCTTTATATGTGATAAAGATACGCTCGTTTTTCTCGTCGAATTTTGTCGGATTAAACTCGTAGTACGTGTTTTGTCGGATCTAAACCGGTTGTCGCCTCGTGTTTTATTTGTCTGACAATATCTTTTTTTAGTGGACGAGCGAACACCATTAGATAACGAATGTATTAACGTACATACATGTACATATACATATATCCAACAAAATGTAACCAAAAAGCTACACAAGTGACTTGAATAAATAGAGCGCTCGATACCATTACAGGTAGGGCGAAAATGACACAAATAGAGACAAATGTCTCTATTTGTGTTATCTCTATTTGTGTTGCTTTAAAAACATAAATTTAACCAAAATAAAAGCTATCTTCTACATATAACGTTTCGGGGCACTGTCCCTTCTACAGATACTAGGCTGGTAGCGTTATATGTCGCTAGCTGGAAACGTTATGCAGAAAATAGATTTTATTTTGATTAAATATATATATATGTATGGACACTTGAAAGTGGGCTTATTCAGATTTCCAGAGACCGGAAAAACAACACCAGTAGGAAGAGGTCGGTGCTTAAACAATGGGATACTGCCATCATCAGGACCGCAGAGCTGAAGGGCAAAGGGGGCAATCGTCCCCTTTCACTTTTTTAATGATTTTACATTCCATCAATTAACACGATTATTAAATAGTTGGTCATCAAAGGGTGGTTTCAACAAGGTATTAAAGTCACTATCCTGTCAACATAAAGAGGAATTTGGCACAATACTCACCACCTCTCCATTGTAAAAAACGCGCCGCAGTCTCTTAACCAATACTTACAGTAATTATTCAAACACGAGGTGTTCTTCTTCGTCCGATTTCCAGATACCGAGAATCAAGTTTAAAAACTAGGAGCTGTGTTTTTAGGGCGAATTTCAGGGTGTATTGAAATTGGAGAAAGGCACGAGTCAGTATTTTGTGAAAAAGTCCCGAGAAAGTCCAGACAAAAGTTGGCAAAATTTAACTGTAATCTCTCGACGATTTCTAAATACTAATTAATTATGTATTTCTTTTGTTTTGGCTTTATGATTTATTAATGAGTTTACGAATTAGTCTTAACTCATCAACTCACAAATTGCGTTGGTGGAGGTATCGAATGAGGAGAATCGTTTCTTATGGACCTGCTTGTTTTAACTGGAGCAACGTGTACAGAACTTGAAGGGTTTTGAGCGGAGGGTACGCGGAGTTCTTTCCTTTGAGACCTTAAGCTCAAAATCACCTGCTTCATAACTCCCAACTCCTAAAGAAAGTAGAGCAAGAAATACGTAAGTTACATGTCAATCATTAAGAAAAGAAGCTATCAGGAATGGCAAATCCAAATCAATGTCGTGACCCCAACCAGCACATACTGACAGGCTACTAGACCAATCATCTTACAATCCAACCTCACACAAAGCTACCACCATCAGAATATTGATGAGACGCGCACAACCCATTTGTAACTCACTCGACGCTCTACGCCAGGAAAATAACTTACAATGCGTTTTTCACAAAAACAACTATAACTCCGGCTTTATCAAACTTGACACTACAGTTGTTTTCGTTGCGTTCATTGTCTTTGTTCCGACAACAACTACAGCAACGATACCTGACGTAAATGGTACCTCCGAGATTATCTCACGTATCTTACGACCATACAACATACGAGTAGCGCACAAATGGATCACAACTTTACGATACGAAACGATAAATTCACATTTAACCTACACTGCTAAAGTCAAATGGAAAAGTTGATTCGAGTGGGATTTGAACTCGCACCTTTGGGAATCCGGTCCGCCGGTGTACCTGTTGAGCTATCGAGTCTACAGGGATTGGAGGGGAGTTATTATCCAACTTAAGTGTACGAGATATTCTCGCAACAACTTAACGCTATCCACGAGGATG
>JBAHVQ010194731.1:1501-14106 GCA_036872915.1 Nanipora kamurai
GAAATAGTTTATTAGTTTTACTGTATTCTTCGACGAAGATGACGTTATTTCACTTTGGAAATTGTGTAGCATTAGCTTATTTTCCTTATTTTATCTTGTATAAGTGCTCTGGATTGTGAGTCTTTCGATTTGATTCTATTTTCTTGTGTGTCTTCTGATTTAGCTGTTAGATTTTTACTTGGGTACAGTAGGACCGATAAGGATGTTTAACCATCTTCTTTCTATAGGTCTGAATATAGTGCGTTCTGGAGATGTGTTCAAGCAGCTTGTACTTACTTGGCTACCCAACTTTGCAAGGTGTGTATTTGGATACTTAACATAACTTTTACTCAGTACTTAAATTATTTTCTATTTTCCATTGGTATTGTGTCACTAGGACGAATCCAAGTGATTCAATGCCAACCTGTACAATTATTTAATAATATTAAACCAACAAACTACTATGAGACAAATCAAGGCAGTTGTTTTGGTGTAAAAGTGCCAGCTGTTTTTGTTTTACTGTTGAAATATGTTAAACACTTTACCTGGTACTGTTGCCATTCGGCAAATGGCTACTGACTTATTTTACTCTGGCTAACACCAGGCAATTTTAATCATCAAGGGGAGACCGATTGAAAATTTGGCAGGCAAAGGGTTATAAAGCAAACCTGAATGACAGATTATATTTTAGGTTTCAAGCTTGAGCATATTATTAACCTGCAAGCAGGATCTGCTTGGGATTGGGTGTGGGGGGATGGGGGAAAGGAGAACCTGTGCAGATCCTATTACAGTTCCAATTCAGCCACTTGTCAATCATTAAACAGTTGGCATGGTAATATAACATGATTTTAATCAATGTTATAATGAATTAATCATTGTCACATAAATGTCCCGTGGACCAATCATGTCTTTAAAACTTCTGTCTTTAGCATTAAATTTGGAATACATTTCATCAGCTGTGTTTTCACTTAAATGCAATTATTCAAGAATAATTTGAGGAAAATAAGTAATGTGCATCAGAATGATTGGGTTAACAAAAGCAACAAGGATTGGAATAATAGGCTAATCCTTGGAATAATCTCTGCGGGCCTATTCCAAGCACTTTATGAAGTATACACAATAAGTCAGTTAAACTTTACGTTCCAATTTGGAATGTTACTACAGAAATTGCGATAGGATCCATACAGGTTCTCCTTTACCCAACCCAGCTCCCCTCAAAATGCAGGAATGGGCATACGTATTTTACTGACCCTACATTTTTGAAATTGTCTGGAAGTGCATTCTTTAAACACCTTAGACTGTCTCAGGATTCACCCTGTGCTGCCTGCCATTCAGATTGGACACTTAAATTATGCTTGGAGCCTTAGTAAAAGTTTTTTCTGGTTATACCCCTTGGAGGGTACCTAACTGAACATGCAGAAGGATAGTCCTTCTTACTCTTTAAAAATTCTATTGAAACTTTGAACGTATACCAGTAACCTTCTTAAAGAATCTGTTTTGACTTATGCTACAGTATAACTAGTGATAGTAGTCATTACATCCTGGCCTAAGAGGGTTGTTGTTAGGGCTATATGCCTGTTGGTTTTGTTAATGTATACACCTGTGACTTCCAGTAATTTTGGATGAAAAAAGATATTTGTTAGCCTAAGCCACCCAATCCAAACAGCTACTACCACTACAGCAAATAGAGGAAGTTGCCTGAAGAAACTCCACATCCATCGCACACTCTGTGGATCTTGCTTGTGTATACTAAAATGTAATAACCTCTAGGATCTGAAGGAAAACATATTGTACAAAATGAAAAATTATTTTAGGAAAAGCTGTTGCAAGTACTTAACGTGTACTAATGTAGATCTGCAAACTTTGGGTTTTGATATTGCAAAGTTATTACAAAGTACTGTAAGTGATTACTTTGGTGCTAGATGTTAAACATTTACAGGTAATTTCTTACCAAATGGAGAATTAAGCTTAAAATACGCCATAAACAATTATAGACTTGAAGAATGAAACCTAGTCTGCAAAAAATACATTTTAACTAGCTGGTGTTCAGTACAACAGTCAAGAATTAAAAAATATCAATTCATTCACAGTACATACATCGGATACAATAGTAAACAAAAACTACAGGCTAATACAAATTGACAGTTAATTATAACTACTTTACATATGTGTACAATATTATTACCTGATAGCCATTGTTGTATCACCAAGGAATCAATGAATGCTTCTCCTTCATTTAATCTCTCACTAAGTAACTGTTTTTGTCTTGCATGTGCAGGTAAAAACATTAGCTTGTGAGTGTTATTCCGTCAGATTTTACTTTAGGTTGCATTGTTTGTTGGTTCACAAGCTAATGATTTGTCCAGCACGGGCGAAAAAATACATTGATTTGTATTCCTTATTTCTTTATAGATAGAATTTTTCATTTATTATTTTTTATAATGACATTTATCTCCTCACAAGTTAATGTTTTTTGTACTGGCATAGGCAGAAAAAAAAACATTGGCTTGTATTCCTTATTCCTTTATAGATAGATTTTTTTTATTTATTATTGTTTACAATGATATGTACCTCCTCACAAGTTAATGATTTTTTTCTAGCATGCGCAGAAAAAATACCTTGGTTTGTATCCCTTATTCCCTTGAGTTTTCTTTTGTTTTAACTTTTTGTATATTATCATTCCCTTGGGGCCGCTGCCAGGTCCTCCCCTTTTTTGGTTAATTGATTGATGTTCTAAAATACTAGCAAATGACTATCCATCATTTACATCTCATTAATTAGTTTGTTATCAATTTTTCAATCCTATTTGTCATCTATTTTTCACATGATTTTTTCTCATCATAAGAACACCACAGCACCTACTTTTTATGCATTTTACCTTTCACTCTGATGAAGGGCCTTTACTCAAAATGTCAGTTTCTCTACAACTAAGTTCCAACAGTTTTCCCACACTTTTGGTTATCTACCAGTTTTTTTATTTTAATGATGTAATGATGCTACTCCGAGTGACGAACCATACCGGACAAGTAGAGAAAACTCTACTTGGCCCGGCAGGGATCCCTGCCTTTGAGTTCTGTGAGTCGAATATTTAAGTTTCTGCTAGTCTCACCTATATAAGTGGCTTGGCAGTCGGAGCAATTAATGTTGTAAACTGCACCTTGCCTTTCGTGTGGTTGTTCTCTGTCCTTAACGTTAGTCAGTACATGTCGTAAAGTTGTGATCAGTTTGTGCGCTACTCGTATGTTGCATGGTCTCAAGTTACGCGAGATAATCTCAGACGTACCTGTTATATATGTTGGGTGTCGTTTATTGTCTTTGTAAGTGTTAAGTTTGATAAAGTCAGAGTTATAGTTGTTTTTGCGGAAAATGCCTTGTAAGTAGTCATTTTCTTGGCGTAGAGCGTCGGGTGAGTCACACATGAGTTGTGCGCTTCTCGTCAATGTTTTGATGTGGTAGCGTTGTGTTAGGTTGGATTATAAGATGATTGGTCTAGTAGCCTGTCAGTATGCGTTGGTTTTCTGTAGTCTGTGGTCCGTAGTTTGTTATTGTCACGGCTTTCCAAACAGCATAGGAAAGGAATAGCTCCGTCTTCTTCAGTCTCTTTGGTAAATTGTATGTGACTGTTCTGTCCGTTAATCTGATTGTGAAACTCGTCAATCTCGTCTTTGGGTAGTGCAGTAATCGTGTCAACGTAACGAAACAAAAAAGGTAACGTGTGTTTGTAAGTCGCAAGAGCTCGTTCCTCTATGGATTGCATCACAATTTCAGCAACCACATCAGCAACGGGAGAGCCCATTGCTGTGCCATGTAACTGTTTGTAGTGTTTACCGTAGTATTGAAAGTGAGTTGATGTGAGGCAAAGTTCCAGCAGTTTCACGATGTCTTCTGTAGGTAAAGGAAGTACGTCAGTAAATTTGCTGATGGCAGTTTTGGTGCATTCTAGTGCCAGTTGAAGCGGAATACTGGTGAACAGTGAATTCACGTCAACGTTGTGTGGTATTTGAACTGTTTTGAGATTGTTGATGAAGGTTTCAGTCGATTGTAGTCTATGTTGTGACTTGTTGGTTAGTGGTTGCAGTTAAGTATTTGGAAAGTTCGTAAGTAGACGATCAACTTCCAGAAACATGTCACGATTGGACGATCAACTTCTACAAACATGTCACGATCCTCCCAGGTTCAAACCATTTACTTTGAAAAATTTAAGCTTTACCCTTTCAATTTGTGGTGGAAAAAAAAAAGCCCAAAATACACTATTGTAGAACCGTTGAGCAGATTTTTTTTGTTTCGGATCATGATGCAAATCCAAAGTTGGCAAACTCATAATCCAACAAATAAAAAAGAAAAAGTCTGGCCAAATTGTACTTTAGTGAAGACGATTGGATGAATATGAGATCTTTGTTTGGGCCAGTTTTGGATGATAATATGGCAAAATTAAAGAAGGTGCTGTTGTACAATGGTTGAAGTTTTACATTGTGTCTACATGGAGATAACACTTCTGTAATCATTAATCCCATACTTCTTACTCCCCACATCCACAATGCTCACTACAGTTTTGATTAGATCAACCATTTTACATTTGACATGTTTGAAAATGATTTTTCTCATTTTCTTAATTTCAAAATTACTCCTGATCTATCAACTACTTTCAGGAAGAATATGTTAAGGTAGCTCAGGAAGTTGAAAGCATTTTTATTTATCATGTCTCAGCTATAAATTCACAATTAACTTACCCTGCTGAAGTCAACTGAAAAAGTTGACTTGAGTGAGATTTGAACTTGCACATTCGGGAATCCGATCCACCACTCTACCTGTTCAGCTATCAATTGTGGCTTCAGCAGTGTAGGTTAATCATGAATTTATTGCTTTATATTCCCCTGAGGATGATTTTAAAATAGAATTGAAACACTGCACATCTATCCTCATGGATAGCGTTGAGTTGTCGCAAGAATATCTCGTGCACTTAAGTTGGATAGTAACTCGCCTCCAATCTCTGTAGATTCGATAACTCAACAGGTAGAGTGGCGGATCGGATCCCCGAGGGTGCAAGTTCAAATCCCGCTCAAGTCAACTTTTTCAGTTGACTTCGGCAGTGTATGTTAATTGTGAATTTATTGTTTCATACTACCCTGAGGATGATTCTGAAATGTTTCAATTAACTGGCAGGACTCCTGATAATGACTGCAAGTTATAGGAAACGTCTAAAATAAACATGCTTTCAAATTACATTGTTACATTCGGTGTTACAGTTATTGTGCATTTAACCCTTTAATGCCCGGGGCTCATCCTTATGCCGAGTAAAATTGTCTGGCATTAGCCAGAGTGAAATACTCAAGTGTGCTCTTGCCTGTTAATGGGTTACATGTAATTGTAATGAGCATTTTTATTTTTGATGACTAACTATGATGACTGTGTGGCTGGTTATGCAGACCTGCCAACCCAAGGGTTCCAAAATAGGGAGATGCCAAAATTTATGACTGCAAAAATAGGGAGATAATAATTTATGTTCATCAACAAAACAAAGGTCTAACAAGTTGAAAACAAGGACCGGTCTTACTGTCTTAGTGTTCTTTAACCGGAGGCTCTTAATATGGTTTATCGTTTAATTAATTATACAATGATAATTGATTACTTGTGCTACATGTAAATGCTAATTAGTCAATATGTTAAAGAATAATTTTCCACATCACGTTGTTTGGAGTATTGTATCATCATGTGCTTTTAATTAATACATATATTATCGTTCTGTGGTTCATGTAAACTTTAAGAATGACTGCATTAAGGTTTGGTTGAGATTACTTTACCCTAGTTACAAAGGTTCTTTTGTGTTAAAAAACTACTACGTTACTTGTCATGATGTGATGTGGTCTAAACACAGATCCCGTATTTAAAGTTCACATTGCATCATGGTTGACAAGAAACATAAACGAAGTACCGCCGGAACATTGCTTCACAGGGCATCTACATGTAACCTGCCATCTACAGAAGAAGAAAAAGTCAGAGAAATGCAACATGTTACGCAAGCTCTTAGATCCAATGGTTACCCAGCGGCGTTCATTTCCGACGCAATCAGAAGAAAACAAAACCTGCAAAAAGCAACTGATAGCCCAGAAGATTTGGTTCGCATGTTTTTCGCGTCAGTCGAACCTGACAACAAACCGAAAGGTTACGCCGTACTTGCATACATAAAGGGACTAACTGAGACGCTTAGTAGATCTTTGCGAAAGTGTGACATTAAAGTAACCAACAAACCTGTAACCAACGAGAACTTTACAAAAAGAGTATCCTTCACCTAAAGACAGACCAACACACAGCAAACAAACAAACAAACATTATGTACAAGAAATTGACTGCAAAGATTGTGACTGGAGCTATATTAGCGAAACGGGCCGATCTTTTGAAACGAGGAAGAAAGAACATATAAGAAATGTAAGACTCAACAAAAAATTGTCAAACATTGCAAACCACGCACGGCGTTTCGATCATAAGATAAATTTTGACAACGGACACTTCATCGACAAAGGAGACTAATATTGGCATGCCAAAACAACACGCTGGTAACTCAAAGCATCTGCCACATCAATACACCATCTTACTTCAGAAGTAATGATTTCGCTAATCACGCACACTCACTCATCCATCGTATTTATTTTTAGTTTTTGATAAACATATGCATATATGTAACTAACCTATTTTGTCCTTATTTGTCATCTATCCATTGAAGGTTACAAACTGGTAACCGAAAGCCCATAAATAAAATTTAATATTTGGTCAGAGAGCATTTAGATTTATTTACTATGTTTAATCCTGGCCGCGCATCCTCCATTTTTTTCTTGTATAAATTAAGTGTCGGTTATTCAGAGTATGCCGTCCTATCTGTATTAGGGTATTTATAATTATGTCGCAAAGACAAGGTTAAATGTTGTGATATAAAATCGATAGATTCGTATTACATGTTCATCCTTGTGAAGAATTTAGATATTATATGTTTTTAATGTTTTGACATTGGCTAATTCCTTTGGAAAAAGTGGTATTGATTGCTGTTGGTTGTAAACAGTAATTTTTTCAACTTCTCTAGAGCAAAGTCAAGATCATCAAGAATGATAATCATTTGTTAACGCATCTTTATAAAGACTTCAAAAACTCATTAGTAATTCACGAGGAAAACACAAAGAAAAATCATAACCGTGTCGTACCTTTATATGTGATAAAGATACGCTCGTTTTTCTTATCGAATTTTCTCGGCTTAGAAAGCATTAATTTTCAAATTTTCTTGGTAGATTGGCGTGTTGAGGGGTTCGTTTTTGAAGCTATTCAAAAAGCACGTATTTCGTGTTTTATCGGATCTAAAACACTCCTACTCGTTTTTTAAATATTATATAATCGGTTAAATAGTCAAACCAAAATCAAACAAAGGATACATGTGCCAAGAACTCAAAAACTCATTAATTGAAAATTCAATATTCAAATACAAAATTTCTCTAACCTGCAGGTAGCAACAGCTAATCGAGGTGGGTAGTGGTGAAACTAACATTAACTATATAATGATTAGTATATAGTGACAGTCAAAAGTAGTTAATAATTTCTTTGTGGACACATTATGTTACATAACTTTTTAACTGACTGACCGTTTTCGGTAATTTTTGTTTTGAACTGTACACATTTACCTCCAGTACACGAATATTACAATAAACGGACATGATAACGAGGTCCTTCAAAAAATATAGATAAAAATGTAAAAATCTGGAATGTCACCCCCAAAATTCGGTGATTTATAAATCAGTTTCGCTTTGATTTATCAATCAATAAATATGAATTATTGTGTATATAACAGCTTAATCATACAGGACATTCATCTCACCAAGTTTCAGCATTGGGAAGTCCAAATCCCGTGGATTTCTTGATGTAGTATAATTTTTGAGAAACATTTAGTGACATACAGTAGTTATCCATATAAATATTAATTGATTATTAATCACATAAGTGACTCAGCGGACGGTTGTACTGGTAAAGTGTTCCAAAGTACTCGTGAACAGCTTTCAAAAGCGCTGGTTTTGTGTTTCCAGCTTGTTGCCATCATCGAGTAACCGTCACAATCTAAACTTCGTGTGCCCACCATTCATCACTTTCACACAGCTTACTGTTACTGTTTGTTAAGGGCAACAATATTTAACCAGCACCTCTTGGTTGCATGCAAACCATAAGCCATAGTAAAGTACCTTTAAAGAGCTTCCAAATACGTCCGTTTCCAGCTTCCAGTCCGTTGCCACCGTTGAGAAATCATCATGACTGTGCTTACTGATATAATTTGCACGTCACAAAGGAGTGACGTCTGATCACCACGAGCATCGTTTTCAAGATTTTCCAACAATGACAGTGAGCTACAAGATGAAACGACACGCGCTTTAAATTTCTTAGTTGGTATTTTGAAGTGGTATGCGATACGGCGAGTAATTGCTGGCTGAGTTATGTTGCCCTAAAAGGAAAATATTAGTTTGCTGGGTAAATGTGCGGAACGGTGTGGACACGAAATTTGCATTGTGATCATGATTTTTTGACGATGGTAACGGACTGGAAGTGGAAACCAGGTGAATTTGAAAACTGTTTTAAAGGTCTTTATAGTGGTTGATGGTATACCAGCAGCCACAATTTCTGGTTGAGTACTGTTGTTCGGAATAAAAAGGATTGGTAAGCTGGGTGAATGTTTAGATGGTGTCCACAAGAAGTTTGAACTCTGATCCTCATTTTTCCACGACAGCAACGAGCTGAAAGTTGAAACTTCATGAGTTTTGAAAGTTCTTCCTGAGTACTTTCGAATACCGTTCCAGCGATGAAGTACGCTAGATCACTTACGCTAAATGTTTCAGTGGATAGCAATGTCACCCAGCGTTGAAGAAAAATTATACCACATCAAGAGCTTAATGAGTGTTAACTGTTATGCATTTAATAGTACACATTTATTTGTTGTCAAGTCAAAGTGAATGTGATTTAAAAATTACAGAATTTTGGGGGGTGACATTTCAGATTTTAACATTTTTATCTATATTTTTTGAACGACCGCGTTATCATGTCTGTTTATTGTAATCTTCGTGTACCGGAGGTAAATGTGTACAATTCAAAACAAAAATTACCGAAAACGGTCAGTCAGTTAAAAAGTTATGTAACATAATGTATCCACAAAGAAATTATTAACTACTTTTGACTGCCACTGTATATGTTTCATGTTTGTGGAAGTTGATCGTCCAGGTTAGTGTAGTCTTGAGAAAGACCGTTGTTGGAAGTGACTGACGTTTCGACAGCCTTAACGGCGGTCATCTTCAGAGTCAAAGAGTCAAATCTATACCAGCTAAATTAATGATGATGTTGTGAATACATTAAATATTATAGTACAGGAGTCAACTCACTACATTTTGTCTGTTCTACTGTCAGTAACACATAATGCATTTTTCAGATTACCTGCATTCATTGCTTATTGAAGATGTCAGACTGCTCAGATTTTGATCAATACACAGACAGCCCCGTCATAAACTGTGGCCTGCGAGGCAATGTACTGCCTGCAAGTCAGGCTGTTTATTTCAGTATAACACAAGGAATACTTAGCTGTTTTAGATATTTAGAAGTTCAGGTTTAGATGCCCTCATTATGAAGACATTTGCAACTGCCATATTACCGATTTCGCCAGCCTGAGTTGCAGGCAGTATGTTGCCTCGCAGGCTACAATTTATGACTGGGCTGCCTGTGCTCAGTACCGTGTATATGACCAAGAAAAGTTCTGATGTTCAACAAATTATTTCTGTCCTTTGTATGGTGGCTCAATGCAATTTCTTTTCCACCTTTCGCATGATGTTCTTATTCTTACACATTTTTGATGGTCAAACATGTATTTTCCCCTTTTTGAGAAACTATACCGGCTTCCTCAATTGCGTTTGCTTATTTTCACTTTGCCAATATCAGCACAGAGTATTGTTTGGGGTTGTTGCCTTATTACTACATTATATCGCAGTATTCTTTAAGACCTTGTATAGTGGCCTTGAAATTCCAAGAGTGTACAGCTCTCAACCCTGTAGGCTGAATGTGACTGGGGGACAATAGGCCCTTGGAAGCTAGCCGAAGACAACCCAGAACAATACAGACTGAGAGCATATATCGTACTTTTATTGTAGGAATTTTAGCTGTTGGAATAGTATTGTCATGGTTAATATGCTATCATGGTACGTTAATTTCAGGGGAATTCAAATCAGAAAATTTCCAAGTCACTTAAAAAACTTAATTTAAAGTTGTGGGTACAAAGTACGTTTTAATATTACTTGAAGATATTCTATTTCAGAATCATCCTCAGGGTAATATGAAACGATAAATTGTGAATTTATGTGGTTAAATGGGAATGTATCGTTTCATATTACTCTGAAGATGATTCTGAAATAGAATTGAAACACTGTACGTCCATCCTCGTGGATAGCGTTAAGTTGTGGCGAGAATATCTCGTACACTTAAGTTGGATAATAACTCGCCTCCAATCCCTGTAGACTCGATAGGTCAACAGGTAGAGCGGCGGACCGGTTTCCCGAAGGTCCGAGTTCAAATCCCGCTCGAATCAACTTTTTCCGTTGACCTGAGCAGTGTAGGTTAAATGTGGATTTATCGTTTGAAGATATTCTTGTGGCAGGATTGGTACCAAAGTGAACTAGGGAACTTCAGCCAATAGATCAGAAAAGGTAGCCCATTCATCAGAGAAAAGTTAATAATTTGCCTATGAAACAGGGAGGTATTTTGGGAAAATCTACGACCAAGATGACTTCCTTATGACAACAAAATTTTCCAAATTTCCGCCGAACGATATATGTTTGCCCCTTTTCGGAGATATTGATCCCTACATCGGAAAACTACCGTAGGGTGAAGTTTGCGAGTAAGTTCTTTTAAGCCACAAGAACGTTGCTTTAGATATAAACTTCTCAGTAATTGCCACAAAGTTATAAGAAAGGTCAACCACTAGAAATGTTGTCATTCTAAGAAGAATTGCAATAAATCAAGCCTTACTCACCCCACCTCCCTGTTCTGTTCCTGACTTGGAGCGACAAAGTCAAAAATGTTGGTGTTTTTCTGGTGGCATACCGCATAAGTCAGCAAACTTATACCTCAGCAATAAATTGATTACATGTATAGTGTTCCTATGTCATTGCTCACCAGTTTGAGATTGTTTTAATGATTTTTTAATGTTGTTTTTCTCCTAAAGATGCTGGTTCTTGCAACATTTTTTCCTACCTCAGAAACAACAGTAGATTCATTGGATGTTACAGCTGTAAGTACAAGAATCTGACATGAATAACTGAAGTTCCGCCAGACTTTATTTTATCAAATTTGAAATCATATGTACACCCCTGGTCGGAGTGAAGGTCTCACTAATACATAAGGCGTTCGCTTGAAACGTCAGTTTAACAAGAATAATTTTTTGGCGGTTCCCTTACCCTTTGGCTCATAAACATACCTTCGTCCATAACCTAGGGGCAATTTTAGACCTTCCTGCAATTTAAAGAGAATAAAGCTGAATGGTGTTCGGCCGTATTTCGTTGCTAGGTAACGTGTTGTTAAAGCAATTTTAATGAGTTTTTTTTTTAACTTTTCGCGCCAATTTTTTGTTCGGTGAGCAAATTTCTATTCCCCTGGGGTATCTGGCAGTTTCTCCTCGTGCTGGTTTATTGATCGCCGTTAAAATAGCACATTACATTGGTTAATTTTTGTCACATGTTTTTGTCACAGGTTTTTGTCACATGTCACATGTAGTATAAACCCTAGCCCAGGGCGCTCTATATATAAAGAGAGAGAACTCCAGTAAATCGGCCAGGGAAAAAGTGAAGCCAACCATGGCTGACGTGGACGCCAATTTTGTACGTCAGTTTCAGGCCCCTGCGCGGTCTTGCACGTCAGTTCCAGTTCTTTACACGACTTTTACTGTTTGGTTCGGCTTGGAAACATTTACAACTACGGAAAATTAGTTCAAAAGAAATGATACCAGAAGAATTTTTCATGACCGAGTATTTAAAAAGATTCAGAGATGCTGTCTGGCCTAGAAGTGTGCTACTAAGCTGTCTGAAAATGGTAAACAACTGGAAAAAAGAGATCGTTTGCTGTACAGTTGCCTCAAGTGATTTTTCGGACTCTTTTACGAGATTTGTTAGTTTTGCCATTTATTTTCATGAAAATTATACTCTTTAACTCGCTCGGATATTTTTTGAAAAATATTTCAAATCGAAATATTCATTTCTATGTTTTTAAGTGATTTCTTGCCTGTGTTTCAACTAGGGGTAATGGGAAAACAGTGTAAGAAGTCGCGTAGGAGACTAAAACTGACGTGCAAAATCGCGTTGGGGACTGAAACTGACGTACAAAAATCACCTCCGTGTCCGCCATGTTTGGCTTCACCTGAGGTGCTGAAGTTCTCTCTCCACATATAGAGCTCACTGCCCCAGTCTAGTTGCCATTCCTCTTTGAGAACACGTTTCACTCTCTCACGAAGGGCCATGGGTCGAAACGTTAGAATTCGTTATCATAAATTCGACAGTCTGCCAACCTTTCAACTTTTTATCCTTAAAACACACTTTTAATTGATGAATATACTAAATTAACACTAA
>JBAHVQ010194742.1:0-14104 GCA_036872915.1 Nanipora kamurai
GTCGGGTATGTGGTTTTCTTTCGCTACCCAAACACGGTTTTCATTATTATTGCGACTTGATACTCCCCTACCTCTTCAGCGTCCTCTTGCACGTCCTCTTGCACGTCTTCTTACACGTCTTCTTACACGTCTTCTTACACGTCTTCTTACACGTCTTCTACCGCGACCTCTTTCCGCCAGCTGATCGTCATCATTTCGAATAGAGTTCTCCTCGTTTAGACCTTCAAATCCTTCGTCTTGCTCAGCTACTTCGTCATCTGACTCTGCTCAGCTTTCTTCATCACTACTAGATATTTCTGGCTCCGAATGACAGTCCTCATCAACCCAAATCTCGCCTAAAACATCATCTGCAGGCTTATTTGCTCTTTGCCTACGAGACGCCATCTTGTCAAAGGGTTAGTCATGCAATTTTAAGTTTCAATGCGTCAAACATACGGAAACTAGTTCCCAGACCCTAGTAAAATATCAATAGTCCATGTCTCAGCATCACAAAAATATTTTGGGTCCATCGCTAATTAAATATTCAACAGATATTCGCCCTTCAAAACCGGACGAGTATACTCGTCCTGCGAGGGACAGCGTAGGATCTGGGGACGAGTTAACTCGTCCTACGAGTTCAACAGGTTAAATAATTACCTAAAAAAATCTAGCCGATCCGTAGAAAAAGTATTGAAATATCAGCGTTACCAATTTACGAGTTTTATGATGAAATTTGAGATTTAGATTAAAGTTGATATAAAGTATGTCAACTGGCTTTTTGGGGCGGCAAAATTAGTTTTATGAGCTGCAACTGCATTGCATTTTCTTGTTACCTTATACCTGTATAAACATCAACCTTACGACAGCCTGAACTTCTTGAATGTTTTACAATGCAAAGTTTTTTTTCGTCTTTAATTTCAAAACAGAGTTGTTCTCCCTATCACGCAGTTTATTTCCGTGCACAATGCGTGCGCTTCATTTGTTCAGAAGATGAGATATTTGAAGAAACGGAATTTGTTTACGCCAGGAAAGGCTTAAAATTTGAAACCAAAAAGAAACAAGACGGTAGCTATAGAGGGCGGGGGGATTATATCGTTTTAACATCAATCAAGCTGTTAGAAAAATTGGGTTTGCAGAGTCGAGCGTTTCGTGTTCGATCTGGTTGTGATGGTGGGGAGATTTTGTAAAATTGCCATAAAGTGCTATTTAGGTTTATGGTCCACATTATTTGTGCTTGGCTCAACATAATACACAAATACCTAGCACCGGACGACCCTAAAAACTACCTTCGAATAGGATTGTGGGTACACTTTATAAAAATTTGACATGGAACCCCTCCGATTCAAAAAATAGGCAACTTATACATAGTCTAATTCGGGCTCAAAACCAAAAGCCAAAACATATCCTAAGCGCGAGACTTTCCAACATATCTCAACGACATGCCAGTCTAAATTTTTTGAAAAATAATTTTGCCTAGCCACGCTGCTAAACTTCGGGTCTCCGTCAGTTCCTTGACGTGACCTCAACCCAAACAACAACGCCTAATAATACGTTGTTTAGACTTCTCATTTCTTTGAAAAGTCATGGGTAGATCGACTATCACTCGGACTTTATATGATGTCTCTTAAGTCAGCCACAACACTAAAGTGGAACTTTATTTCGAAGAAATGACGCCTCGACATAAACCTACAACTTGGCGCCATTGCAACGTCTCTCCCAAATGAGACCCTTCTAACTCCCTCGTCTACGTCATCATTTCTGCCCTTATCCCACAGTTGTACCTCTTTTACAAATAAAATACTAACTCCTTAATGTGACAACCAAAGTGCACTTCTGTGAAGTTCTATACTAAACAGCTGTCCATCCAATTTAAAAGGAGATTTTCTGCAATGTCTATTTTATAAGTGGCCTGAACTCCGAAAACTTTAAAGCGTTCAAGGTAAAGTGGACCTGGGTGGCATAACCGACCTAAATTCAATTAATTCATGGTAACATATTGTTCGAAAATTTAATATTAAAGCATTTCAATTTTTGAGTGGAAGACCACCTTAAGGCCTGTTCACACCATAGGATCCAACTCTCCTCCAGATGGGTGCGATTGACTGCATTTCCTTACGGAAGTTTATGCATTTTCTGGCAAACAGTATAGCCGTTACTCTCGTATGTAAATCGGATGCATCAGGAGAGGAGAATCGGATCCGATTAACGGGAATGTGTAAACGTGTCTTCAGATGAAGGAAATTTACGAGTGTCAGAATGATATACTTTTAAGACCCAACCAGACAAAGTCTGTGTTTTAATAGAAAGTAATGCCAATGATGCGAAGGGCACGTTCAATTAAGAATATTAGGCATTTACACACTATCACATGAAATTGAATTTATATTCCTTGAATATATACTCTTAAGTTAAAAGGCACTCCCATCCACATGGATAAAGAATTCGCGAACATCCTCTCGGCAACGGCTCTTTGTAGCTCGTTTAGTGGAAAACTGCACTAGATTCGCAGGATCGCGGGTCCAATTCCCAGCCGGAGGCCCGGAGTTTCATTTTTCGAAGCTGGTCCCGATTGGTTCTTAAAAGTACATCATTCTGACATCCGTAAATTTCCTTCGTCTAATATAAATTCCTCACTGCTTTTGTTACTGGCTTTCTTGTTGTTGTTTCAAGATCTTCAGCTGGAACTCAAGGAACCGCTTTTAATTTTGGGCTTGTAATTCCATGTATAGATTTTTCTTGGTTCAATTTCTAGTTTAATGAGGTTTCATGCTCTCTTTTCTTCAATTATAATAAAATGTTCATTCTAGTGGCCATATCCAAAACACCTAATTTTTTAGAATTGCAAGGTAACGGGTCATTATCACTAACCGAGTCCCTCGACCTGTTCTCAATTTCCTTCAATCCATCCTGTACACGCACTCACATTTCCTCTGCTGCTGACCTCTCATTCTGTTTTTCTTGTTCTTCAAAGTCTTTCTTTGGTCTCCTCGATGCTCTCTTTGATACCACGAAGAGCCTAACTTATCTCGTCGTGCAATTATTCCCCTGTTGGAGAAAAAATGTTCATAAACAAAAGAATTTCCATAAATTATTAGATCTATTGAACGTTGGAACTTTGAAGTTGTCCTCCAAATGGGTCGATTAGCATGAAAGCAAGTAGTCTATAGCTTGACTTTCGTCTTTTCCCTTTTTATCAACCTATTTCATCAATTTGTCGAACCGTTCGTTGGGTGACTCGAAAGTTATACCGGTAGTTTATCAAACTGCAAATGTGCTCGGAAATTCAAGTCCAAACAGTTTTTCTCCCTTTAATTCCTGGCTGGTGCCGAGTGGTTTTTCCATAGTAGAAGAACTACGTAGAAGAACTTTGTCGTGTTCAGCTTTCCACTGAAATTGTTATCTTGTTTTCGGAGAATTCGTCTATGTCGACAAAAATTAAAGAATTGTCTGTTGAAATTAACAAGAAAGTGTTCAATAATTCCTTACCTTTAATTGGAATTTTTGGTGCCTCTTTTCGCGACTACGAGATTGAAACAGAAGCTGGTTGTTAACAAGGCTCCATTAACAAGTTTTCCCCCCCAAAATCAACTTTGAGCTACGCTACCGGAAGTAAATGAGTCAACTGCCAGTCATGCAGATATGACGTTCGCTATTAGAGACCTTGAGCAAACAGAACAGCAACCTCCATCCCAGGCTCTCTCCCTTATCTCCTGTCGTCGAGGGAGAGACCCTGGTTCCAACTGGCCACCAACTGGAACCAGGGTCTTTCCCGACGACAAGGGAGGAGAAGAGAAAGACCTTTGACAGAACAAGAACTTCAAGGAAGACGTCGTTCACACAGCAAAATATTTAGAAGAAACAAAGAGAACGAATAGTATTTAGTCCCTAGATTAACTCGAAATCCGTCCTCGTTCTGTATTCAAAATCACTTGGAGCATTTACACGTGTTGAGGACGAGGTTAACTCATGGCGCAGTGAAAGATGTTAGTTGACATCTATACCGAACTATAGAACAAAAAAGCTTTGAAAAGTTTGAAACTTTACAGAAATCAAAAAGCAGACGACAAGTATCTAATACACTGTTAGTGATCCGTGGTGAGAATATTGGTCAATTGGTCGTTTATTTCTCACCGTCGTCAGCAAAGTTTGCTAAAGGTCCTTGATGGTTAGGGGCAGGTTGGACGAAGACCGGGCAGTTTATTTAGTGGATGAGCCCTATCCAATGAATATAGTTATAGGAATAATACTCCTATCAAAAATCCCGGGAGAACCACGCGCATTCGCGCAGGAAGTCGCAGTAAATTCTTGCTTTTTACGGGATTCTTGATAAGCATAGCATCAAGTTTTTGTACATTTCTTACGTTAAAAATGGTCGTCCCAGGTAACATTACCTGAACCCTGTTCTTATCACAATTAGATATCCATGTCTACTAAACACTTTACAGAGGCACGAAGTTTAAAGTTCCCTCGGCAAAGAAAGGGTTAAGATATTATTTTACGTGGTTTAACTTTGTGGGAGGCCGAAAAGAAAACACATTTGAACTTAAAATGTTCAGGTTTTTTAGCTAGTTTTCATTGACTAACAAATACCAAAATTGAGATAATTTGCGATATTCCCAGCACTTATTTATAGCCAGTCGATCGTGTGTTATAAACGACAAACATTTCAACGGCCTTCGTCTTGGTTGGGTGTTTGAGCTATGTTTACTCTGTCCATGAGTTTCTATAACGTGTTGTACGTCTACGGTAAATTGACGGAATTTTAACTTTAATGTGATTTTATTACAAGCAACTAATTGGTTAAAATTTACAACCATCATTACTAGCAATGATGTTTCACATTATATCGAGCATATTAACCACATAAATGAATTTGCTTACCCGTTTTGATAAAATAAACTGTTTCGCAAAATAGCCAGTTATGAGTGAAATAAAGGCGACGTAGCAGCAACGAAGTCAGAGCCAGCGTAAACGACGGTTAATTAAAGTTTATTTTCTGATTCAGTGAGTTGCGCAAAGAGCCTAATGAAGGTGTAACTGAATGGCTATTTATCATTCTGGCCTCGGAATAATTAGCATTATTACACGTTCCAAGTAATCTAACCTATTTCATCAGCAATCTGTTACTTAAGGATCCTCTTGATGTTTTGTTCAGCTTCACGACACCTTTTGATCCTATCGTCCTGTCGACCAATTAACTCTGTTATTTCTAAGAAACGGAAGTGATAATATTGTTGTATGAGTAACATTTAGGAATCACGAGTAACATTTAGGAATCTGGGACACAACGAACAGAGAAGCATAGTGGATGTTATTTTGAAAAAAGCAAGCAATCGTAAAAAGATCATATGCAAGAACGAACCACGCTGGAATCATATCAGAAGGAAGTCATACGATCACGTAAAGGAAATCTCATGTTGAATTAGTATAGTTTGGTCAGTACAACGAATCCTACTACGAATTTAAACTATACATCTCATAATCACCGTTAAACGGGTAATTATACTGTTATATCGAATCGTGAAAAAGATTTAAAAGCTGTTTGTATAAACTTGGTGTGAAGTTCAATATCGCAAGCTGATGTTCAGAATCGTTTAAGACTAGATACATACATGTAATAAACCAGAATTACGTCACATCAAAAAGCCACGCTTACGTTCGATGGATTAATGCCATAATCACGTATTCTATCTCACGATTTCCCTCCATCTTATTGTTACGGTGAGTTGAGATTATTACTAAGGTATGAAATACAGCAGCTTGTCAGAGTGGTGCATTATCCAGTGGTGCACATCACAAAAAACAACTCATGTGGTTATACCACTAAGCGCCTTATCATACAAATTAATTATTCATAAGGAAAAAACAAAAGAAATTGATGCATAATGAATATTTGTAAATTGGATACAGGATCAACGATCATCGTCCTAATTTACAGGAAGTTTTTCCATCGCTCTTCCTAGCTCAAATGCTTCATATCTCCAAAATAATTCGTAAACATAAACCTTCGATGCATTCGTTGGATAGGTATGGTGGCCCATCAGTATCACTGTTTTCTTCACGTTTAATTTAAATTTTCAAAAAACGAAATTACAGTTGAACCTCGGTTATCCGGGCTCTTCAAGAAATACAAAATAAGTCCGGATAATCGAGAGTCCGGTTAATCGAAATTACAACAATTATCGATTAAATTATTCACAAAAACTGGGACCATCAGATGAGGCTCCAATAATCAGAAAGTCCGGATAATCGATTCGACTATATTCAGAGCATTCTTTTAAAAACGAATTTCAATTAAAGATTATTTTTATTTTTCATTTTTATAATTGAAAACAGGGCCTAATGAGAAAACTTTTTCACAATGCAACAGGCTCCAGTGACGTATTGGCCTCAGACAAAGGTCTATCGTACCCGAAGATTGAACAAATTAAAAGAAAGGATGTCTATTTTATCCGCTTTTTACTTCCAACTGATCCTTCCAAAGTTTGGCTGGTGAAATAGGCAGTAAATAAAGAAGGCCATAAAGCAAGATCAACTCCAGTATCGCCTCGCAGGACTACACAAGCAGGAGTGTCTGGAAATGTCAAATCATCGCCCACTCTTTACCCGTAGTCATTATTTATAAGTAATTTATTGTGAAACCGTAAGTTTCTTGAACGCTTATGTCACAGGAGGTTATTTGTATTGAGAACTAGATGACAGTTAAATACTGAGTCTTTGTGCTTTACCTAATAATAACAATAGCAATATTAATAATAATATAAATTTTTCAATATTAATCGTTATTTAAAATTTTTCATTTCATTTATCTATTAAAAATTTATCTTTTTTTCCCCGAAAATTCTAACTTCAAAAAATTTAAACTTCGCTAACTAACGGATATTTGCAACCAAGGTATCTACAGATAAGTCAGTGCCATTAATATTGTGATTCACTCTTCTTGTCATTCTTGAACCTCTCAGACGCAACAAGGGAGATTTATAAAATTGAATAGGAGAGATATTTGTTCAAATCTGTAATATTGTTTGTGTCAGTAGATGTCTGTTTCCATGGCTGAAATTGGCTGCCACTTTGCCAGGATTCACTGTCCTTAGCTGGCCGGTGTGCGACCTGAGATAACAACCATAGTAATAACGTGTCTGTAATGCTAGAAGGTAATATTAATAATCATGAATCTTAACATAAAGTGTGACAAGGTGACAGAACAAGAAGAGAAGACATAGTGATAGTGGATAAGTGTGAAACATAGGAGCACTATGAACATTTACAAATACGGCATAATTATGGTTGAAAAAATAGGACTTTTAAAACTTCTATTTTTGAAACTGCTGAAGAAAACCAAATTAATAGTGACGGCTAGAATATTAAGGAAAGCGGTTAACACCTGAAATCGTAGGAGAGGACAGTAACCTGGGAACCGTTGGTCAGTAAAACAGCCTCTGTAAAGAAGATAAGTATAATGACTATAATGACGATTTTGTTTTTATCTCTACAAAAACAGTCGAATGATTCTCCGTTGATTCTGGCTCTGGAATAGAAAAACAGCCAGGTTTATTAGAAAAATGTGCTGTATAGTGCAAAATTAAATATGTCAAAGGGGAGCGGTTGAAAGTGGAAGCATTGAGAGGACTAGCAAGTACTTGTTGCGGGACTTCTGGTGAAGATTGAGAAAAACTATAACAACAAGATGACCCGATCTGACTTTGGAAGATGATGAAAAAGAAAAAAATTCAGACACTCGATATGGCTTATAATGCGAAAGAACATATCGCTTAAAATACAAGGACAAATTGCTAAAATATCAACAACTAAGGTATGGAAGCCGCTAGAGACGTGTAGATTTATAGTCAAAATAACTCCTGTGGTAGTTGCCTGTATGGGAGAAAGGAGAATAAAGTAATAATTACAGATAACTAAACTGATGAAATACCAATAAAAAGTAAAACTGCGATTAGAATATAATTTTATAAGAAGTGATTAGATAGAGTAAAGTCAAGCGGTCTATATTTTGAAAGATACCAAAGCTTGGTTTCCTTAGGTTTCGCCTGTAGCATTCTTAGAAACCAAGTCTATATATGACAGCTTCTACTTCACGTCATAGAAGGCCAAGACATTTGTTAAGAACAAATCAAATCCTTTTTTAGATTATAGCAGTCAAGCACCTCAATCTGTTCATGCTGCGACAAATATTCAATTTGACCGCGTTCGTGTGGACTTTAATAAGGAATTGGTCCTCAATATAGCGAAAACGTCCTTTCAAATGCATTGCCAGTTTTATTACGGGGTACAGAAACAATGTTTTGCAGATCTTTCACTGGTTGGTTAGCCAACTTGTTTTACTAGTTTCTTTTACATTAACATTTAATGTTTTATTAATTTTCTAAGTAGAAAATATTGCAATCCAAGGATAGGTTTGTCTACAGATAAAAAGTAGTGAAAGACTTGCTCGAGGAATTCAAATATACTGACATCCCTAAATACCACTTCCAAAACTCGTTAGTAATTCATGAGAAAAATAAAAAGGAAAATCATAACCGTGTCGTATCTTCATATGTAATAAGGACACACTAGTTTTTTTCGGCTTAGAAAACATTAATTTTCAAACTGTCTTCGCGAATTAGCGTGTGGATTCATTTCTGAAGCCATTCAAGAAAATTCGTAGTACGGGTTTTATCGAATCTACAACACTCCTACTCGTTTTTTCAATATTACTGGCTATAATTAAACGAATATCCTTGGGCAGGTATGGGAACGTAGGGGACCGATGGTTTCGCGTGAGCTTCCAGCTTTGTTTTTGGTCTTATTTTGAATTTTAGCAACACAGGCGGCAGATAAGGTATTTCAGTTGGACTGGATTGCCAGACTAGGATGGGAAAATTGATGGCTTTCGTTCAATAGTACACGTGTGAAACTTCCAAGCCATAATCTTCTCACACATGCAATCGAGTGTAAACGCCAATAGTTATTTTAAGATACCCTATTCACAGAGAGTTATTTGTTCGGTGAATGTTCTATGATTTATGATTTCCTTCCCGAGACATTCTGAATAAGTATAATCAAGGAGTACTGGACTCTGATAAAGAAACTTTATGTACGCAGTGATATAAAAATTAGAGTGCCGCGTCGGCAGTATTGAATGTCTTGTAGATAGTTAAAAGGTTTGGGAAAATGCCGGAACTTAAGAATGCTTAAACTAACCTTACACAACTCCGTAAAATGCTGCAAAAATTCATCTCTGGCCAAAATATTCCACTTGTTGCACATCAACACGTCCATCACGACGTGATACAAAGGTCTAACCATATAAGAAAATTATACAATTGCTTGTATAAATCATGCAATATTAATTAATTATGCACTCTTCTAGAGATAAGATTCATCGATTACTTAATGACGGTTTATGAGACTAGAAGGTCATTGGGAAAGAGGGCCAAGTTACTAGATGATTCTCCGTCAATTACAGTGTCTGATCTAGGATTTCCATCTAGGGGGACAAAATGTCCCAGTCTGCAAATTTTAGGGAAACATTCAGGAGAAATAAGGAGAAATTTAAGGAGAAATCACAAAGTCTGTGTGGTCTTCAGAATTTGAAGTGCGCCAAAATAACCCAGGAGATGAATTCGAAGGGGACAGTTTTGCAAAAATTACGCTAATTCCGCAATGGCGCGCTCTAGATCAGATACTGCAATTGATTTGTATATTATTAATATGTAAATCTTTATAGAAATTTCGCAGGTTTTTTTGAGTAAAAGAAATCACCATAAGCAATTTAGATGCTCTTACCAATCAATTTGCTGTCAATTAGGGCTTGCAAACTCCGAATGTGAGCAATGTATTATTGGCCAGTTCCCCCCCTACGGGCATCAATAATTCAGGAGCAGATTAACCAATTTGAAGTAGTAAATCTGTTACACACAAACATATTTATCTCAGGAAAAGTATATGATTATTGAACTCTCCAGAACAATTTATGATATTAGTGAGCTTTAAATTGGACTACGCATCATTACGAGTCCGATTGCGAGATTTTTCACGTACCTGACATTTAAAGCTGTAACACACTACATGGTCGCCCTGCTATTCGCGCGGCCATTTAAAACACACTTGTCACGATTTGAGAAGCAACTACTGACGTGACTAAACATGAAACAGAAAATGTAAAGAACAAAGGGCATGTTTGATAATTTAGTCCGTGAACTGCGAGGATACGAAGAGTAAACTTCCCTTTACTTTTGATTTACGAATGACTTGTCGAATGTTTGATGAGTTGCATGCAATTTAATTGCTTGAAAATTATTGAAAATTTGATTGTAGTAACATCACAAAAATGAATTGCTGCGATTTGTCGGGCTTTTTTGAGACAAAAAGACACCAAATTCCGACAGTTAATGAAACCCGAAGAAAGTTTGTCCATTAGCAGGTCAATATTAGCCACTGATGATAGGTTGCAGTCACTGCCTTCATTTATCGTCACGGAGTTAGCACTATTCGGGAGATTGTGCGTGACACAAGTGACAACATGTGGAAAGTTATGATGCCAAAGTATTTACAAGATCTTGAAAAAGATAAAAGACTGGTTAAGTTCTTAAGCGATTTTGCCCGCACTTTCCGTTTCATTCTGTTTTCTATATAGTTTTAGAGCGATAGAGCCCTTTCCATGAAAATAAGTCCAAGCACAGCCAATCAGCATGAAACGACCAAATCGACCATGGTAAAAAGTTCAACATGTCATATTACGAAAGCAACCGCGACCAAGGCGACTTCACTGGATAAAACTTGTAGCGGTCCTCATTTTAAATACAAGTTTCGCGTGAAGTTTCGTAGTCTCTCCACGAAAAGATATCACGAAAGTAGACAACTTTCGCAAAAGTTGTTGGAGTGTCAGAATGATATACTTAGCTTTAAGATCCAACAGGGACCAGCTGCAAAAAACGCAACTCTCGGGCTGGGAATCGAATCCCAGACCCTGCAAATCTAGTTCAGTGTTCTGCCAACTAAACTGGGAAGGCCGGTACCGAGAGGATGTCCACGAGTTCTGTATTTATAGTAATGCCGGTAGATTGAAGGGTAGTTCAATGAGTATTAGGCATTTACAATTGATGACGTGAATGGTATATACAGTGTGTCCCTCAAAAAGATTACCCTATTAATGTTTAATTGCTATTCTTTAGAATCACCTATTGTGCAACAGGCGATTTCTAAAAATAATCATTATAATTGTTGGGACACGTATATTAAATGAATGGAATTTTTCAGTGTCAGAGTGATATACTTTTAGACCCAGTTGCGATAAATACAATCGAACCCACGCCTTAAGAGTCTATCAACGTGCATAGTAAGCAACGAAGGCCGTTGGCGAGAGCATGGCTAAGAGTTCTGTGTTTATCGTGAGGAAACAGTAGTTTAACTAGAAGCAAATTTTCGAGTGTCAGAATGATATACTTAAAGATCCAGGGAGTATTAAGACTTTAGGACGGGGTGGACATCGCCAGTATCACTCGCCTAGATCCGCACTTGACCGCTAACTGGTGGTCTTCTCTCTCTCGTAATTGGCCTTCTATATTGAGCCTTAGAGCCACAGAACCGAGTCAGTCCTGAAGAGATGGAGACAGAGTGGCATTTCGTAACGACCGTCATGAAACGGAAGTTACAGTACTTCGGCCATGTCATCAGGGCACTGAGCCTCTGCCACCACATCCTCGAGGGCAGAATCGACGGGAAAAGGTGGAGAGGACGACAAAGACCACGGTGGGCCGACGACGTCAAGGACTGCATGGGAAGAATCCTGGGGGAGTGTACAGCCGTCGCAAGAGAAAGGAGTCAGTGGTGAGCGTTGGTGAATGCATCCATGGCCCCCGACCCTCAGTAATGAGGATGGGATGAGGCAGGCAGGCATTGAGGCTTAAGAGAAAGGACGTAAACCTTGCAATTGCTGTTACACCGGAATTAACGTCATTTAAATTTACACTTGTCATTTCCGATAGAAAGTGAATTGTGGCGAGGGTGTAAAGATGATTTATAGACACTGTCATAAAAACACGGTAGGTTATTGTGGTCAGTGAGATGGAATAGTAATTTGAATTACGTGGTACTTTTTAATTGAATAAATGAACAATAACAACTGGCTTGCAGTACATCTGAATACTGTCTACAAAACATGCAGTTAAGCGACTGAGGTCGATAAATTTCAACACAGTTTAATTGAATAAATGAAGAATAAATGGCTTGTAGTACATCTGAATACTGTTTGCGAAAGATGTAGTTAAGTCACTTGGTGGCGATAAATTTCAACACAGTTTAATTGAATAAATGAAGAATAAATGGCTTGTAGTACGTTTCAACAATAGAGATTAATTGATTTAATGAACAATAACAACTGGCTTGCAGTAAATCCGAATACTGTCTACAAAATATGTAGTTAAGTGAGTTGATGTCGATAAATTTCAACAATAGAGTTTGATTGATAATATAAACCATTACCAAGTTAATTGTAGTACATCTGAATGCTGTGTACAAAACATCTAGGTGATGGTCAAAGATTTGTTGGCTTCTAATATTACAATCCGTGGTGTCATCCTCCGATGAAGTAGACATGTTGAATCCAGGGTTAATCTCTGACAAGAGTTCCTTGGTTTGGAGATGAAATAGTGTTAGAGTTATGTTTTTTTGGTTTTTAGTGTCCCGAACCAAAATGCAGAGATTGCATTGCATTTCACATATTTTGATGGTTGTGTGAGGTGACACTTACCATTTGTGAAGAAGCAGAAGAAGTATTTTCGTCAATGCGAAAGTCAACGGGCACAACTTCAAATAAATTGCTACTCAATTCAAGTGACAGACAGCATAAATATTGGTCTAGTTTACTGATATCGGCACATTTCGTAACAACAGCAGTGCCATTTGGATCAAGCATACCAAAACAGTTACGTGCATGTGAATGAAATACATAAATACCATCTACAGACTTAATTAAAGCCATAATATACCCATCTAGTGTTATAAATGCATAATTACTTTGGCTGAAAGCATTCGTCAAGGCTGAACATAAACTGAAGCATGGAGACTCGTTTTCGTGCTCGTCATATTCGACTTATCTTTGGTAAAATTCTTTGTAGTTTATTAACCACAACGGGTTGTCATTTGTTTTATTTTGTGTCTCGATGGGCTCTACCACCACGGGTAGATCAGTATTTGTCACCATAATAGGTGATTGATTTGAATTGTTTACCTCAATTGGTGATTGATTTGAATATTTGTTTGTCTCAACGGGCGACTGATTTGTTGACCATCGAGTTCAATCAGGTACATAATTCAGCGACAACGTCTCTGTATCTGGCATTACTTCTCGTTCGACGGCATTTAAATACATTACGTTTCCTTCCCTCAATATCTGATCCATTGTACGAGTAGTCCATTGTCGGACTTCACACGATTGAGCACATAACAGAGCTGAAAAACTCATAAAAGAACATTGTCTTCCCCAGGAAATGTCACTAAATCGTTCGTGACCTTGGTGAATGCTTGCAGTAATAAATAAAGTTGAGTTTGACATACTAAATACCACCTACCAATTCTAAATATACGACGACCGAACGACTACCACAAACCGCATGCTATGAATCTATGATGCTAGCTCTTGCGCTGTGCATTATTTGAGAGCGATTTCTGCTCACCAAACATATTGCATATTATTCAGAAAATCATCCACACCGATATTTGCAAATCGAGTCTGAAACAGCAATAAGGCTTCCAACACAGCGGCTACTTACAACAAAGAAGCACCGTCACGATCAGTGTGGCTGCTTGCTTCGCTCGCAGAAATTAACTATTACGGTGTCACAGGAAATTCGCCCCCTTCCTGTAGGGGGGGCGAATTTCCTAGGAATTTCGCCCCCAGGATGGCGAATATACTAGGAATATTGCCCTTCAGGGGGGCAAATTTCCTAGGATATTCGCCCCCCTTTAGGAATTTCGCCCTCCCAAATCAATTTTTGTTTTAACATCAAAACATGACGAGAACATTGTTCAGTGAATAAATTTGATATGTAACGAACTAAAACTACATTATATAATCTATACACTAGCTACGTTTAGGCTTTTTAGCAGGTGGTAGAATGCATGAAGG
>JBAHVQ010194773.1:0-14094 GCA_036872915.1 Nanipora kamurai
TAGAAGCGTACTCATGTGACCAAGGAAGTTCATCCGATTGGTGAAAACGCTCATTGAATATTAATGAGTATTTTAAGTAGTATTAAAACATGAACCATATGCGGTGTTTTATAAAACTATTATCTCAACTAAAAATTCAATTCAATACGAACTCGAAGTTGCATGGTGCGTATCCTTTAAGACAATCAATTACTCTATCTTTCCAAGGAGATTGAATTCAAGTCCGACCCTTAGCTTTTTAGAGTGATAAGTTTCATCAGTTATAAATAGCCTTGCACGTGTTCAAATTACGTGCACCTAACTAATCAATTTACCTATTAAATGTTAACGAGTTTGGGAAGTAATACTTCAAAATGGATTTAGTTCTAGGTTAACCAGCGGCTTCATCGCTACCAGTTTTTAGAAGTCGGTCATTGGCTAATCGCGTAGAAAGTTAGGAGGTTGGTAGACTGCGAAGTTTATGTAGAAAAAAAATCTGACGGTTCGAGTAAAAGCCCAGAGAGTGAAACTTGTTCTTGAACGCGGCGGGCTATCTACCTTTTCACGTTCTATGCTGTTTTATCCACTGCCTAGGCAGTATGCTATATTTTTGCATTGTTCATTGACCAATTGTATCAATTCCTCATTGCATCATTCAATGAACTGTATCATATAATGATTATACAAGGAGAACCTTGACTTCATTATCATAAATTCTATTATGTTTTAGTCGTTGTTCGAAGCTACTGTCTTTCTTGAAGAGAGTTTGACAGACTGAAATCTTTTGGTATCTGTACAATTAGTTTATGGTTCAACTTTTTCGACGAGTTTTTTCTTTTGGACAAAGACGTGATCTTAAGCAATTACTTTACGTTATCTTTTTTTTTTTGAATTGGAATTAAAATTTATTTTTCACTGATAAGCAACGTAGTGAAATATCAGGAGAGGTTGTCAAGACAAATGTTCTGCAATAGAATATCCAAATATGTGAAGAACGAAGTGGGATATGAATTAGGTGTAATTTGCAATTCTTCATTATTTTAAAAAGAACTTTCATATGAAACAATAATTTTCGGGTCATATGCACTTCACCATATACAATAGACGGATCGTGAATCTCGACAAACTGCACAAACTGAAGGCTCTTATCCGATACTTAATTGAGTAAAATCCTCGGTAGCTGCACTCAGGTAGCACGAAGGTTGAGAAAGACGGCTAAAACGCTCAGTACTGAAGGACAAGGTTTCCACAGATTTAAAAAGTATAAAACAGCCTGATTAC
Source organism: Nanipora kamurai (assembly GCA_036872915.1). Lineage (NCBI taxonomy): Eukaryota > Metazoa > Cnidaria > Anthozoa > Scleralcyonacea > Helioporidae > Nanipora > Nanipora kamurai. The sequence continues at coordinate 1,261 of JBAHVQ010194773.1, forward strand.
ACTCAAATTGTTGGAAACAATGAGACATTAACCATTTTTAGAAATTCAAGTTTTACTCACCTTCGGTATCCCACAATGCAAACCACGCGTGTTTTACCAGAGGTTCGCGATCTGTGTATTTGTAGCTGATTTCAACCTTTAACTGATGTGGTCATTTTCTTTAAGGTTTTCAATGGTAAAGGTGGAGATCGCCCGGACGTTCCTGATGTGCTGATTCTATTTACTGATGGCCAAGCGACGGATAAGGGAGGCAAAAATGTACAAGTGGAAGAGGCCAAGAAACTTAAGGCTGCAGGAGTAAAAATCATTACGGTTGGCATGGGACAGGAGAAAACCATTGCTAAATTCCGGTCGAAATTGTCAGAAATGGCAAGCAAAGCCAGTGGCAGCGATGAAAAATTAAAATTCGAAGCTGAATTTGACCAGTTGAATTCCATTGCAAATGCGTTAGTCAAAGTGGCTTGCAGCAAAGATTCCAACGCTTGAGTACCCATGTGTTTAAAACTTTTCTAAATTTATAGAACTATAACCTTTTAGTGATGCAATTGTCCATAAATAAAGAACAGCCTTTGAGACTGTTCACTTCAAAAAAAAAGAAAAAATTCCAGTAAGCAGCTTCACGCAGAACATTCATTTCTAAAAAAAATTGGGTTTTTTTTGTGTGTGTCAGTTTAACTTGCATTTTGTTCTGAGCCCAACAAAATTTGTGTGTCAAATCCGGGGAATCATCCTCTAAGATCGAAGTACTCATCTCCTTAAATCATTGGAATAATATCCTCAAATCAGGAGAAAAATCATGTTTTACCGAGTTGAGGTAATGTAAGAAGTAACATGAATGTACTATGAATGCTAAAACCTAAATGTACATTTTTCACACAAAACGTCACGTTAAGGGGATTTTACACCCCCAAAATTGAATTCTTTCAGTTTTTGAAATTTCAATAAAATTGATTTGTTATTTGTCCCTCTTTCGTTTTGTCGTGCTAAATCTGTTAGATTTACATTGGAAGTCATTAAATTTAAAGGAAAAGAAAAATCGTGTTGAAATGATGCCTGCTAATAACACCGTGAAGGTCATTGTTATCCAAGTATATCCAGAGTCAAGGACGAACGCTTTCACATGTATCATCGTTATGTTATGGTCAGCGTGCAGGATTTTAAGGATTTACAATAAACCTGCCTTTCAATATCTAAACAGATCTTTTGTGAGAACTCTCTACCCTGCTCTCATTATATTACGTAATGAAGGCGAGATTTTTACTCAACAAAGTTCATTGATTTCAAGGGATACGGTAATGAGCCCTTAACGAAAACGTTGTATCTCGTTTAGTCATGGGTCAAGTGTTTCCTTTGAAAGTGGCTGCATGGGTAGAAGATCTTTTACAACGTCTCGACGTTTTTCTTAGTTTTTGAGAAATTTCTATTTGTTTGATAGGCAAATGAGATGGTCGTATGACGTCATAACCGGGGTACAGCATTTCCATTTATTGCAAAATCAGTTATATCTTCGTGATTATTCAAATTTACTGAAGTTGCAATGTTCAACGTGTTGAGCAGTTTTTATGTGCACAGTTTCGATTTATTTCGTCGAGCAAACTTGGAGATTTTCCATTGTGTATCCCGGTTGTGACGTCACGCGATCTTCTCATTCACAAATTAATCAAATAGAAATGTCTCAACAACGAAGAAAGAAACGGAAAAGTTTTAAAATGTCTTTATATATCATTTGAAGGGTTCTTTCAAATTAGACAAACTTAATTTATATTGCCATATCCCTTTGAATTAGGTCATATTATAAACGCAAGTTCTAAGTCGATACACATCCTAAATATTATTTTAATTCAATTTGCCCATCCACTTTCCCCTGCAGAATAGACTGCTTGCACTTATTTGCCTGTTGGATTAATAATTCTCATAAACAGCAACATTAAACCAAAGTATTAGATCTGTTGGACGTTGAAACTTTGAAGTTGTTGCCTGGGGGTCGGTTAAAAAGAACACGAATAGCTTTACCGACTAATATATAAAGCTGGATTTCCACCAGGCATTAAATGTCGCGCGCGCGACTTCTCCATTGTCCGAATTGAATAGTTTTCTACTTCCTTCCACACTGAAGGTCATAAAACAAAAAGAAGAACATCATGCGAGCGACATTTTACGCCTGGTGGAAAACCAGAGTGAACGGCGCCGACCATTATTTGAACGATCAAACTTAAATTCTAACTACCAAATGTGAATTTATCCACCACGTAGTACCTATTCATCTAATAAAATTTAGGTTTCACAGTTCAAATAAAAATGGATGGTGCTATTTGCTGTCCAGCACCTATCCACTGGACAAGCTACCTAGACTTTGAACAACTGATCCCAAGTTGTTCAGAATACGAGTGGTAGTCGTGTATAAACTCTGGGGGATCGAGGAGCCGCATTTTAAACGCGGGACGAGTCCATATGTATAGGCCGAGTAGCTCAATCATTTAATATTCAAAACAGAGCAACAATCTCATCGGTTGGCATTAGGTGCCGAATTCATTTCTATTTCCAACAAAGAATAATAATGAACTACAATAAATTGTATCCACGAGGTTGAAATATTCATGGTTTGTATGCACAATTTACGTTTTCTCACTGAATGAGCACTTTTCTACAAAGTTCTTTAGCCTCTATATTGACCTTTGGTAGATAACTGAAGAATGTAAAACCTTGAATCAACGTCAAATTTCGAGTCTTGTTTACCGTTAAACACGCCATGCTCTGGTACACTGGAAGGAATTCTGATTGGGGGTTCTCTCTTTTATGCGCTCCCTCCGTGTTTAAGAGCTGTTGGGCTGAGCCACACTGAATCATCAAGATTTTAAAGACGGAACGAGCAAATAAGGAGACAACACACTCTTTACAATGTATTGTAGTGTCACAGAGCTCAGGGGTTCATTAACAGTAAACATGATTTGAAATATAACGTTTAAATCAAAGCTTTATATTCTTTAGTTATCGGCGAAAAGTCAATTTAGAAGCTGGAGAACTTTGTCGAAATGTTCTCAATAAGTGAAAAGAAGTAAATTACTCATATAAGCTATATATAGTTGAACCTTGTGAATTTCATATATTCTAGTCTACTGCATATATTCATAGCCGAAAATTGAAATGAATTCGGTACCAAACACCAACAAATAAGATCCTTGCTGTATTTTGAATACCAAATAATCGAACTACTCAGCCGCTACTTATGCACTCGCTCCATGTTTAACATTACAGCACTATTTTGTTTGACACTGTTGGAATACACCATACCTTCTCATAAAAAGACATTTCAAGTCAATAAAATCAAATCAGGTGTAAAATAGAAATGGCGGATGTTTTTGGGGACAGAGATTACACCTTTCTGACCCGGGGCTACTTATAATACTGTACAAAAACTTTGACGCCCAAGCTAAATTGCAAATGCCCGACATTAAATCTGTTATTCAAAATATTTACGTTAAATACAATATCCAGAATTAGACTGGGTGTTGATGATTGTGATTCTGGCCCCATTATAACAGTTAGAAGCACTCATTGAATTACTGCACAAACCAATTAACCGAACATGGGATCACTTGCAATGGATTTTTACCTCTAAAGCAGTAGTTAAGAGATTTGGTATTTGTTTGATGCAAAATAAATAAAAATAAAATCTTGAACAATCAGAAGCACATGCAAAAACGAGTAAGAAGACACCAGCCTATATTCCCTAGGTGTGATGCGAATATAAGACTATACTAACCATAACGACACATGCAAGAGCAGTAAGCACTTCATGTTTGGTTCACCCCTTTGTACCTCAAAAAAACAAAGCGTTAAATTAACCATGAAATGCTTAATACGGTTATGTATGTCTATTGCCTATGTCGCTAGTAAAAACTAAGCTTTAGTGGAAGTGCAAAATATGCTTAAAGGATAAGAAAAGAGAAAACATGCAGAAGTTCTATTCCCTAGTTCTTTTGCTCACACCTGTGTTGTCATGTCAAAAGAATATGATTATTTCGTATGATTTCAAAGTGAATTAGGGATCTATACGGATAGCGGGTTCTTTTCGTTGTCAGAGTTCTTCCGTGTATACATCTTCTGTCAAAATCGTTATGTATTGATCTTGAAGCTGATTTTTACTCCGTTCTGCGTTTTATTGATTCAAGGACATCCTTAAACGAGGCTATTGCTTGGTGCCGGCCTTAATGTGTTATTGTCTGCTATTCACTTTAAAATGTTGTTCATTGGATTAGAACAAGGAATATCAATGTTGTGCTGCTACCATTAGCGATCGTTCACTGGTTTTCAAAAGATTGTTTTTGCCAGTATTAAATTCCTTCAGTAACAAAAGCACCATTCAACCATGGTTAATGAATTTTTGCTCCTCCTTCCCCACAAATGCAGCATATAAATAAAACCCCTCAAACAGAAATCCTTCAGTCGTACTTGGTCGCGTAGAGAGAATCAGCAACCTGAGGTTCGACTTGAATTGGCGAAGAACTTGGGCATCGTGAACCCAGATACGTAAGTAAAATTGTTTCTCGTATCTCACTAAGTTCTTGAGATATTTCACTTTATGAACAAAACTAAGACATAACTTTAATTTCTCGTGAACTAACATTTCGCTAGGAGTTATTTCTTGTATAATTAATGTGGTTCTTTTCCTAACAACGGGAATTTTGGCATTCTTTACAGTTCATGATGTCTCGAGACATCCTATTATTCGTTATTGGTTCTTTTGTGTTGCTAAACACAATATCGGCAGAACCTTGGTTTTTTTTTGGAAGAAAACCTCACCATAAACCAAGACCTCATCATAGACCTGGATTTTTCTTTGGATTAAAACCTAGACCAAGCTCTAACTGTCCTACCTATCCTTGTGTAGATGTGTCAAAAATTGCAGGTAAGAATTATAACTACGGATTGCTAAGTTGAATGTACGGAAATCAAATTTAAATGTTTGCTTATTTCACCTATTTAATATCTGCGTACACTAAATTAAGAGCACGACTACCAGTCTTAACTTCGAACACTTTTGCCATTTATTCAACACTGTTCAAGATTATCAGAAAATGGACGACATTCACGACACTAAGTACTCAGTACAATCTGGATAGTTTCAGTCTCCACAGGGGGAAAATTCGTTTTACTAAGAACAATTAAAATTCCAATTTAAACGCCAAACTGGCCGTTTCCTCCTTGGGTAGTGTGGAATAACCAGAGATGCATAGCGAACTCAGCAATTTCAATAACGTCTACACGCGACGTCATGGCGGCCATGCTGGTGGAACTTTAACAAAGAATCTCATTAATTTCCATTGTACACGTACGGGACACCAACATGGCCGCCGTATCATTGTCATTTGAATCTCAAGGAATTGATTGTAAGCCATCAATTGACGCTTTCCTTCACTCCTGGAGCATATCTTCCCTAGACGAGTAAAATTGTCTGTAGTTACACCGAGTTTTGATTAAAAGGAATATAGTTATGCGAGCGACTGTTTTATTGTCGAAACTGAATAGCTTTGTACTGAGTTCCACTCAAGATCACGTAAGTTGTTGCGCCGGTGACTTTTATCGGACATTTATGCTTAGTTTTCACTTGTGATATAAGCATAACGACATACGCAGGCGCAGTAGCCACTTCATGGTAAGTTAACCCCCTTGTGCTTTGAAAAATAAGTTAAATTAACCATAAAGTGCTTACAACGCTTGCGTACGTCAAATGCTTAAGGCCATTTTCCACCGAAACGTAGCGTTCTCTTAAAGTCGTTAGTTCTGCCCGAGAGCTACCTATGTAAAAGGAATACAGTAAAAATCCGCATATAAGAACCTGGATTTTTTCAGTTCGCCTAAACAGGTTCCTATATAAATGGTACTTAAAGTGAATTTAGGCTAGCAAAGTTCTTAAAATAGGTTCTTGTATTTCTATATAAAATTTATTTACATATAACTATCATCTCATACACTAAAATAGATCATTTATACACCATAATGCCTAAAGGCAGTCAGTGCCGGCATGTACTTAACAAAACATATGCTCAAACAAACTCATAGTCCGTTCTCTGAAGTGCCATTTCAAAGAAAAGTTGATACCAAGAAAACCTTGGGACAAATATTCGTGACCAGTTCAAAGCGTTCAACCCTTGCCTTTTTTGAAGTTCTCTTGTTGATGCCTGAATTTTAGCCTGAATAGGTTCTTATGTGGAGGGGGCTTAAATTTAAAATTTTAGCCTGACAGGTTCTTAAATTCCAGGTTCTTATACGCGGGTTTTTACTGTATGTTACGCTTTGATACTGTAAATGTACGGCTAAAGTGGAAAACGACCTTTTTGTCGATCTCTAACGAAAACTAGGCTTCAGAGTTAAACAGTGTTTGAAAGACTACTAGAAGTTATTGCATGTTATGCACCAACGTACAGTAAAATCTCGTCAAGCACAAAATGCTATCAATGTTCCTCTTCATTTAATACCAACTTCATATTTTGAGTCATTATTTTTAGAGAAAATTAACCTTTTGATTTTCATTCCAAATCATCCTCCGGATAATATGAACAGAATGCCATACATTAAAATACATTGAAAGTCAACTCAAAAAAAATTTAGTTGACTTGAGTGAGATTTAAAGCTCTCATCAGTGGTTTTCGTACCACTGCATGCTCTGCTAGAGCTATCGAGTCAACTAGGAAATTAGGCCCGTTTCATCGATTGTAAGTATAAGAGATTCCCGAGACAATTTATCACTAATCCGTTATAACGTGCTGTGTTCCCACTTAGCTTAAAGTTTACTCTAGGGTTGATTCTGACCCAAAATTTAACGGATATGCATATTGTGCCGCAATGGCAGGTGCTTCCCTCGACAACAAATATTTGGTTCATAGGCATGAAAGGACACTTAAAGTGACAATTTGGACAGGAGACTTTATCAAAGTCTTCATGGTATGTTTTTGCAAGTGTGTGCACAAAAACGATAAGCATAAAGATTTCAGGTTACGGGCAGATTTAAGAAACACTGTTGGCGAAAGTGAGTGACGTTTCGACGGCCTTAGCGGCGATCATCTTCAGGGTCAAAAGACAGGTGTCTTCCACAAACATGTATCTATTCTACCAGGTTCAAACCATTTACTTTAGGACAGTATTAAGCGATGAATAAACAAGCAACATCGATGTTTTCTAAAGTTGATCTCGTTTACGAACGTCAATGGAATTAAACGAAAAATTAGACGCAGACATTAGACCCTCGAGATTCCTCAAAAATACGTGAACTACCAGTGAGGGTGACTTCCTACATCTGGGAAGATTAGGAGTTTTCATGCAATAAACGTTCTTTCATTTCTAGTCAAGTGCAGCCGACGTCTAGATTTGTTCTTTGTTCTTGATGGTTCTGCAAGTGTTGGACTGTGCAATTTCCGTAAAGTACAGCACTATTTGGCAAAGGAGTTAGCAGAATTTGACATATCAAAGAACGGAATTCACGTGGGTCTTCTGCAATTTGGAAAATATGGCCAGCTCAGAGTAGAGTTTGGTATGAACGAGGTTAACACCCGTGAATCAGCGGTCATTGCAGTGAAGAGGTTCAGGTTTTTTAACGGCCGTGGAACAGCCCTGGGATCAGCTTTGGATAAAACAGTAAAGGTAAGAGGTAAAAATCTTCACGAAAGAGAAGGCTCAGCTTTTCAAAGTTTAGTTCACTTTTTTGAAATACATGCCTTGTAGAAACTTTCATACGACGTCAAATCGGCTATGTTGCGGGGAAAAAATGAAGTTTCGACATTTAACAAATCAAATATTCAAAGGAAATACTTTGGTTTGTAAGAATTAACCGTCCAGAAAGAATATATGAATACCGTCTGTTTTGGAACTGACTTTAGTGCACACGACAGTACAACAGACATTACATTGCTCCAAGGAAAAGTTATCACAGACAAATTTGTTTCTAGATCGATTCTTAACATTTGTCGATGGTCTTCACTAGTTACTTTTGCCCCGTAGCGCCGCTTCTTTGCAGAAAAGCCCACTTCAAAGCCTAGTTTACAAGTGACCATGACCACAAGGACAAAAGGCAAAACAAAGGAATGAAGTCGAGCCTACGACTTGGGATGGTCATAATTACTTAGGATAAAAGCGCACTCCACGCATAAGCCAAGGGCGGAACAAAACACAAGTGCTCAGTAAGGATATAAAAGTTGAGTGCTCCATAGGCAGTTTTGGACGACTTGAAGAAAATCAAAGAGTTGGGGAAGCTGCCCGAAGTTAGATCTAGTACAGTCCTTTTTCGACCGCATGTTACTTCCAATTTGCAACTTCCAGTCATTAGTAACACTCCACACCCAAAGCCCGTCGTACGCCGCACGAAATCCTGGATACGATTAAGTAGCATGGTGACATTGGTGGCCCGGGCCAGTGAACTCTAAAAACACTGGAACGATAACTTCATAACGTTCGCCTTATGATCGAGTAAAGCTAAATCTCTCGCCCATGGAGGGAGCCATGTAGGTATAAATTACGTTTGGTGCGTGCAGCTGCCAGGAACCGGCAATACTGATCTATTTTAATTCATAAATCCTCACTTTTACGGCTAAAGCAACATCCCTAAATGATAAAAACTAAAGTAAGTGTAAAATTAACGGAGCCTTCGTTCTGGGCTTACTCTAGGATATGTAAAAAAATAAACCTTAGGACATCGAAGGAAAACGAAAAGAGGAGCTTCTTAGCTATTTTTTAGGCCGAACCTTTTTATTTGTTTCGTGGCTTCATATTTTAGTTGCAGCTGTTTTCAAAGAACAGGAAAGGTAAAAGACCACTTTTTCATATGGGTTATGGAAAAAAGGAAACTAGGCGTAAAATAATCGTTGTCTTAATAGTCTTAATAATAGTCTTTTTCTAGAGTTGACTGTGCTGGAGAAGCAAACAGGACGGATGCACTTTGCTTAACAACCAAGCAAAACTAGACCCAGCCCGCACAAAGATTCCTGATTTTGATGATTACCTGTTTGTCTTCAGCCAATTGATTGCCCGCGCGTGACGTCATGGCGGCTATGTTGGTGGAAGTTTAACAAAAGAATCTCATTAATTTCTATTGTATGTGGCACCAACATGGCCGCCGTTTCATTATCTTTTGAATCTCAAGGATTTAATTGCAAACCATCAACAGGAATAGATGAGTTAGGTTATATTTAATTGTTCTCTTGACACCAGGTTAATGAAAACATCTATGTATGAAAGTTTTTTTAAACATGCACAGTTGAATTTCCATAGATCTCCAAACAAATTGAACATTCAGTTCAAATAGTCAAATAGTTATGAACTGGAGCTGATCCAAAATTGAGTGGGGGCAGCAGACGAGCGCCAAAGGCGTGAGTTGCTAAGGGAGGATCCCGCCATGCTCCCCGGCAAATATTTAAATTTGAAGGACTCTTAAAATGGCTGGGCTTGCATTTTGAGCGCACTTGTAACTATATGTTAAATAGTTAAAACATTTTAAATGCCGTTTTCCATATTTGTTCATCTCGTAATGATTGGCAACTACCTTAGTTTAAGTCACATTTGTCAGATTCATGCTTTTACACGTGTACCTTTTTCATTATGCTTCCATGTATAATTTTTGATAATTTTCGACAAACATCACTCAAGGACTCGATTTAAAATTTAAGCTCAAACCCCTTCGATCCAACAATGAACCTGTAATTTTAACTGTAGTTTTTCGTCTTAAAACATGCAAGGCGTGGATTCTTCCTCCAAAAAACTTTTCTATAAGTTAAAGTGAGTCTGTTTCATTTATAATCCACCTACAGATATTTAACGGCCAAAACGGAGATCGACCTGACGTTCCTAATGTTGTTGTGGTGCTGACTGATGGAAAGCCTGAAGGTGATTGTGTCGATGCAATTGCTGCTGCTCGGAGATTGAAACACAAAGTTGAGCGCATCATTGGCGTTGGTTTCGGGAGGAACTTGCCCCCTTTTATCAATAATTTACGGAAGATCGCTTCACCTGGAAACGTTATTGAAATATCAGATATTCGTAAACTTGATAAACTGATCAACCCAATGAGGGATATGATTTGTGGTAAGTACCCGTATTAAAACAAGTTTAGTTTCAGAGTAAGCATGTACGATGGTTCACGTATATCTTTTAAACTTCAGGTACAAAAGCGCAACCTTGCGATTCAACGCCTTGTAAAAACGGAGGATCTTGCCAAAACAAAGGACACAGATTTATCTGCAAGTGCGCGAAGGGATATCAAGGGAACTCATGTGAAGGTACTTTGCATTGCTAGACTAAGGCATACGTGACCAAGTTACTGTAACTAAGGTTGCGTAGTTTGCACCGGGCCACACCGGGTCCTGTACCAGGGACCAACATACGTATCCCGAGTGAAATTTTAGCTACCTGTCAGTATATCTTAACGTAGATTTACACCATCGACTGTAATATACGATTGTCCTTTATCGTGTATCTGGTCTCCTAAGCGCACAATCCCCACCTAAAATTCGCGTGCAAATGTGGCCATGTGCCCTGAAGACTCTCGTTAATTAATCGTATCCGTTAGGATGAACAATCTCATACAATCACATCGTGTAAATCGGATTTTAAATGCTCATACTCTCCTGAACCCCTGACAGTCTGTTTGGAAACAAGTTTTAAACTGGCAAAGGGCAGTGGGTCTGTAGAAGTAAGATGGTGCCAGTGTGTTTCAAAATTTTCACCGCTGGCCATAAGTGATGCACAACCGGGTGATATATCCACTGACATATCAGTTGATCGAACCCGTAACCTTACCGCTGGTAAAATGCTGTAACTAGTGTGTTGGTAAATATGAGCTAAATAGGTAAATATAAGGGTATATAGGTAAATATAAGAGGTAAACATAAACAAATCGTGAGAAAAAATTGTTTAGTTTGGTACACATGCTTATGCCTGCATGACATCCTTGAAGGGTAGCTTAATAAATGATTGAGTTTTATCTTACCTACTCATCCTCGCTACCAGCCCATCGACTCCATATCAATCTACCGATTTTCAATATTGTTAGTTCGTTCTAAAACGTCCATACAGACTTTCTTACACGACTGTATGTAAAAGGATACAAAACAAATTAATCGCTTACTATGTAAATCAATAAAGCAACCTTAGTAATTATTACTTTCATGTGAATAAAAAGTGGTATAAAGTATTTGGTCATTAAGTTTCGTACAATAACAGTAACTCAGTTAAACAAACTTCCGCTTTGCATACTTCACGCGCCACGTGACCAACCCCGCAGAAGCAAGGCTAATGTAAGACTTAGTTCGACGAGTGTGCATGCAGTGTAAGACGGACGGTTTAAAATGTTGCTTATTGGAGAAAGTGTGTCGTTCCTTTTCTAATTTCCTCTTTTTAGCAAAAAGTACTTTACAATTAGCTAACTTGGTTTCATTGCCACCGTCTTTGGTGCAGGGACTGGCAACCTTAAAAGATTCCTCGCCTGTTGCCAAAAGATTTTCTCAATTTTGTATATGCGAGTGCATAAATACGAACTAAAAACTTGTTAAAGTTCAAAGCTCAGCATGATTTAACTAAAAAATAGTGTCTTCACAGTAAAATTTTCCTGTTGTAATGTAGCATTGCAACTTTACAACATTATCAAAAATTAGCTTCCCTTGTAATTTCTAAGAAAATACAGGCAAAGCGTAAATACTGGATATCATAAACTTAATGACAGGATATTCTCTTGCTCTTGTTTTTCTTTCATTGTGAACAGAAACTGAAATGGCTAGATGCAGTGCAACTGGGGACCCTCATTACAAAACATTCGACGGCAAACGATTCGATTTCATGGGCAAGTGTCAGTATGTACTATTAAAACATAACCGAACATTTGAAGTTTTACAGAAGAATGAGCCTTGTGGTAATGGAAAAGTAACATGCACAAAGGCTATCACTGTCATTGTCAAAGACTTGAAAATTCACCTTGTACGAGGAGGTGTAATAACTGTGGATGGAGTATCGGTGAGATCACCATACAATAATAAAGGTAAGAAACACAAGACAGTTTAAATCCGATAACCTGTAACGTAAAATGTGATTACAAGAATCCGTGGTGCTTACTGATAAATTTTCTCTTTGTTATTTGTCCTGATTATTGATTTGCGTTTACAGCCAAACTTCTCTACTACGCCCCTAATTAAATGTACTCGTAATCTACTAAGCAGTACAAAATCAGACTTACACAATAACATAGAGCACGAGGAACTCAAACTTCTTTAATCTGGTTCCAACAATACAAATAAGAGAGTGCGTTTTTGCTTGATAGGAAACTTGATATAGCAGAGCTGTTAGACAAAACCTTTACGGTCCTTTATGGGACCTTACATATGATCTTAAAGTGCATATGGACCATGTACAGTTTTTACCTTCTTGAATAACTCAAAAATGAAAACAGATAAAATATCAACGCTTTCCTAATTCATTTTAACCCTTTAACGCCTAAACTTTCCCAATATAAAGTTTCCGATATGTCAGTTAAGATTACCGTCCACACAATCTTGTCGTTTTGAGGATGTCGGTCTGTATTATAGGTTCATTTCATGGCTATTGTATTAATCTCTCTACATAAGTACTGGGAAATTGTACAGATTTAGGTGTATTATTGGTCGAACGTTCTTAATCACGTCGTTCAAATCGTTCTTTTTTCAAAGGGATTAAAGTTGTACGAAGTGGCGGAGAAGTGAAGATTACAACGAATGTTGGATTGACTGTTGGTTACAATGGAGTATACAACGTTTACGTTGAAGTATCCGCGAAATATCGGGGAGATGTCGTCGGACTCTGTGGTAACTATAACGG